>PVIA01008351.1:0-72748 GCA_004024845.1 Tonatia bakeri | reverse complement strand
TCTCTCATCAAATTGGGGAAGTTTTCCTTCATTACTTTTTCAAGTAGGTTTTCTATCCCTTGCTCATCTTCTTCTCCTTCTGGAATCCCTATTATACGGATATTATTACGTTTCATATTGTCTTGCATTTCTCTTAATCCCTCTTCATTTTTTCTGAGCCTCTTTTCCTTTTCTTGTTCTTTCTGGATGTTTTTTTCTATTTTGTCCTCCTATTCGCTGATCTGATCTTCTGCTTCATCAATCCTGCTTTGTATTCCTTCTACTGTGTTCTTCAGTTCAGAAATTGTATTCTTCATTTCCTCTTGGCCTTTGTTGATAGTTTCTATTTCCTTTTTCATATTGATATAGTTTGCAGTGAGCTCAGTGTAGCTTCCCTGTAGTTTCTGGAAGTTCATTGTGAGCTCATTGAACTTCCTTATAATCATTGTTTTGAACTCAATATCTGATAGTTGAGTTGCCTCTATTTCATTTAGCATTCCTTCTGAGGCTTCCTCTTTTCCCTTCATTTGCGGATTGTTTCTTTGTTTTCTCATTGTTCCTGAGACTCTCCTTGTTAACCTCTGTTTCTTAACTTGATCTGTTCTGGTTCCTTGTGTTTATGGTGTGCTCTTCTGTGTTAGAATACCTGTGAGATTCAGTGGTGTAGCCTCTTTTGGGTATCCTAGTGTTCACAGCTTCCCCCTACTCTTTTTTGTGATCAGTTGGAGGAGTAAGGCAAAATGGGTTAAGACAGCAAACCAGTATTCTATGATATTTACAGTAGCAGCCAGTAGAGAAGAGATGGGAGATCCTTTGGCTATATATAGTGCAAATCGTGATCTTCCACCCCACTATCCACATTTTAAAAGGTATGGAAAGAAGACAAGACTCTTAGTGGAGAGGAAAGTGTTGTTAGTTAGATCTAGAAAGCTATGAGGCTGCAAGAGGTCAGATTCTGAAGTAAGGTAGGAATAAAGAATAGTAAATAGGAGTAGTCTGTAAAAGAATAGAAATAACCCCTACATTAAAAGTGTTTAGGAAATTGAGAGGTGAGCCAAGATCTGTGAGGGGTGTTAAGTTGTATTCACAAGTGTATGGAATAAGTCTTATTTACAGTAATACTGAAGCAACAGTCTTGCGGCAGATTCTATGAGATCTAGACAACAAGAATAAGGAGCATAGAATCTTGAGTGGTGTACCAATGGGACCCAAGTGAGGGACAGTGAATTATCCACACACTGTGAATGAGGTAATTGGGGGAACCTATCAAACAACAGTATAACCAGCCAAACAAAGAAGATTATGTATAAAGAAAAAAAAATACTATTGAAATAAAAAAATGCCAGAAAAAAGAGAAAAAGATAATATAAATTTGCAGGCAAAAACAAACAAAAACAAATAAACAACAACAACAAAAAAAGAACAGAAGATGTATTGCAGGAGAGATGGATTTGGAGCAGAAGTAATAGTACTAAGATGGATGGAAGAGAATCATAAGGAATTGAGAGATATAAAAATAATGAGTTTAAAAAAATAAAAAGTTGCTTAATAAACAAAACAAGATAAAATCAATTAAACAACAGCAAGATAAGGGGGAGAAGAAAAAAAGAAAGAAAAAAGAAGAAAACACACACACTCACACAGAGAAAAAGAAAAAATAAAGAAACAACAAACAAGCAAATTAAAAACAAAACAAAAGAAAACAAAACAAAACCTCTTGTGGGAATGTTCCTGCCAGCTCAAGCAGGCTCAGAGGCAGTAAGAATGTGTTTCACCCTTCTGAAATAGAACTGTCAGACTCAGGGCTGGCCACCAGCTTTTCCCAGAAACGATTGCTGCCTCCGTCTGGGCTCAGGGCACAAGCTGCAGGGGTGGCAAGGTGTTGCGCCCCTCCCCCAGCTTCGCCACCACAGGCTCTACGCTCAGGGAAGCACCGGCCTCTCTTCCGGGTTCACGGTGCCAGGACCGGGACTGCGAGGGGTCCCGTACTTCCCCTTGTGGGCACTACGTTTGCGGAAGCCCCGTCTCTCCTCTGGTTTCTCGATGGACCCTCCCGAGTTTGGGAGGGGTCACGTATTTCCCTTTGCCCCCACTGCCCGGGCCCCAGGGACCGGAAGCGCTGTGTAATTTCCCGGCTCCCCTGCTTGAAAGTCAGCAACCCCGGCAGGGCATGCTCCCGCTCCAAATCACCTCAGCTCCGGAAGCCCTTCCCTTGTTCCCGGCTGTAGGGTCTCAGTCTTCCCCAAAACCACACACTCCCCTGATTGGGGGTGTGGGCGCCCACGGCAAGGCCTCCCTTGGTCCGGCAGACTAGGCACTCACTGCTCCCCGGAAAGTTCGTGGGTGCGCACAGCTCCTGCGCCTCTGCTTCCCAATCCTCCGATCCTTGTGTGGGGACAGGGACGGGGCGGCAACTCCGCTCTCCCGGGCGCCCGGAGACAGACCCCTGAACGCATGCCTGCTCTCCGCTCCTAGCACAGGTCCCTTTTGTTCCCGAAGCCGGCCTCCTACCGTCTGTTTATTCAATGTCTGGTCAACTTCTGATGCCCTGTTTTCATAAATGTTGCGATATCGGTGGTGTCCTGCTCTGTCTCTCCTCAGATCGGCCAAATTCTCCCCTGAGCACTGGAAAAGGGGATCAGGACTCTTCCTACAATGCCGCCATCTTCCTCCCTTGACCTTCTTACTTACTTAGGAATAATCAAAACTCACTTACCAGCCTAGTGCCCAGCACCCACAATGCTCCTGGTCAGGCCTGAAGCACTTAGGGAGGGGAGCTGAGCCTGACTACCCCCAGCTGTGCTTGGGACATAGCTGACAGGCTTGCACTGGTGTAGGATGCAGGTGGGTGGCAGCCACCCTGGCTTTCCACCTGGAGAAGGGGTGAGGGGCTTATGGGGCCCATGCAGGAGGGTGTGCAACAGCTGCTGTGGCTTCCTGCCTGGAGAAGGGGTGCAGGGCTTGCCAGCCCAAGCCTCCCTGAGCCTGCTGTCCTGAGCGTCCCTCTTGCCATCCTACCCAAAACCTGCTGAACTCCCAGACAAGTCAAAACCTGCTGAACTCCCAGACAAGTCCTGGAGCCCTATGGCAGAGTCACTGGGAATCCTCCAGCTAGTCCCCTGGCTCAGGAACCTCAGCTCCAGAACCTCAGCTCCTAGCCACACAGCCACCATCCAAGAGATGGGGGAGCAATAGTGTGCAGCATTTGCAAGTGATCTGCTTTTAAGACAGCCTCATAATCCTCTGTGTAGAGGAACTAGATGGGAGGGTGTGTCCCTCCCATACAATCACCTTCCTAGCTTTTGGCACCAGCCCTACATGCCTCTTTTTTGGTGTGTCATGTACACCTTGTCCCAGTTGCCAGGGTGGTGCATGCATGCACTGTCTTTGTCATTTCTCCACCCCTCCCCATCATGGGGGAGTTCCCCCCATTATAGACTCACACTGAACCCTATTGATAATTAAAATAAATGGCAATGGACTAGACATTCCAAATAAAGGTTAATATTGTTAGAATGGATTCAAACAAATTCCCAACTCTATGCCATATAAAAGTGATGTATTTTAAATAAATACACAGGTTGAAACAAATTGATAGAAAAGGATATGCCATGCAAATAATAAGCATATGAGAGCTGAATGTGCCATATTAATCAGTTAAAATATCTGAAAACAAAATGTATTACTATAGATAAAGAGGGATAGTTCATTGTAATAAAAAGCTCCATAACATTCATAAATGAGTATGGACCCGATAATATAAATTCAAAACACATGAGGCAAAAGTTGACAGAATTAAAGGGAGAAATAGTCCAGTGTGCAATCATAGTTACAGGTTAGCAGCCCTTTTCAGGAACTGATAAAACAGTGAGGGGAAAAAAAAAGACATAGGTGATGATAATAACAATCAATTTGACCTAATTGATATTTGCAGGACAATACAAGAAAAATGACAGGAAACCCATTGTTTTCTAGTGTGCATGATACTTTAACCAGGATAGACCATAGTCTGGCAATAAAACAAGTTTCAATAAATTTAGAAATATATCATATTGTTTGCTGACAACAATGGAATTGAATAAGAAATCACATTAACCAGAAACTCTCAAAACATGGAAATTAAACAAGGCTTGTAAATGGCCATTGAATCCAAGAAGAAATCACAAGAGATATTAGAATCTGAACAAAACAATAATAAAACATTACAGTTTGTGGGATGCCACAAGTGGTTTCGGGGAGCTTATAGATATCCATTTGTTCTTACATTACTCAATACTCCTGGAGATTATTCACAGATGAGGTGGGAGAAGGAGGTTCACTCTTCTGGGGAGTTCATTTTCAGAGTTCCTTCCATTATGCATCTTGGTCCTCCTCCTTTCGTCTTACTTTTTGGATTCTCTGTGTTTTTCCAGTTACTATTCTTTCTTTCTCAGCGCACATTAAATTAATTCTCACCAGCTAAGTAGGCCTCAGAGAAGGGAATTAATGATTTGCAATTAGGTCAGCAATTTCTTCAAGTCTTTCTTTAACTTTTATGTGGGCCAGGGAAGGAAAATGGTCCTTGGAGTAAAAGAGAAAGCGAGAAGTGGTGAGGAAGGAAATGAATAGAGCCAAGTGCTGAAGAGGAGAGTGCAGCTGAATATAAGATAAGTACACAATTGGTGGGAATTACCATTCAAATGGGAGGGGGGAGAGAGGGAGACTTCATTCTTATACCTTGAAGGGAATGATAAGGCTAGGAGGAATCTTCAGTTCAGTAGATCTCAAAGGATTCTTTCGGGTCTTTTCCTGGACATGTATAGGCACTATGCCTTCAGTTTATCACCATTGTTCAAGGGGTCCAAGTACCCATTATTTTAGAGCTTTCTATGAGTTCTATACAACAGAATTGTGATTGTCTACCCAGTGTGCTTCAGATGGCCGGTTGTGGTGGTAGTGTTGGATGGATGTTGAGTGAAGTCAAGTAGCACAAAGGTGTAGCAAGTGGATGACTTGCTGGCTTGGTTGTTTAAAGGCCTTTATTGGTGGCTATAGAGGGAAGAGGCTGGGCTTGTTTCTGTGATCCTCACAACCTTCTCTCTGACTTGCTCCTATTTCTGTTGTCTCTTGGATCTTCTTATCCCCAAACTGTAAAGTGTTCTGTCTTTATTTTGAGTTCAATAAGAATGCACTTGATTCTAATTCTTACATTACATAGAGGGTACTTTTTACCTCTATAGTGGTCCAGCTTTAAAAGCCATGGGAAAATGAATCGTTTCTAACTGAAAGTGTCTGAACTTGAATCTAAGCCTTCTAAGTACAAGTAAAGAGACTGAGTGGGAAGTTAAGTGAGCTGACTGTTTTGACAAACCAGTCAAGATCATGAGTTGTAAAAGGATAGAGTAAAAGAGTTAAATATTTCTGTGTTTACAGTATTATGCATTTGGAGTCTCAAAATATTTTTTGTGAGGATATCTGATGAAAGAATTAAATATAACCTTCTTCCAAAAGAGGTTAAATCTGTTATCTAGAACATCTGCAAAATAAAGGACATTTTCAGAGACTTGCAATTTAAAAATGAGGAGGATGAGCTTATCTCCAGAGTTCAGTACTTACTCTGAGTTGTTTAAGTGCTTTTCTGAATCTCAGATATGTTAGAAGAAACAAAGAGATCTTGGAGTCAAGAAATTTAATTTGAACTAACATACATATATGTGTGATGTCTGGCTGTCAGACTCAGGTAAAGAAACTCTGAACTAAAGTTGTTTCTGCCCTTCCTGTTTTCAATTATGGCACACTGCTACATTTGTTCTGTAGGATGCCAGGACTTCACAGCAAGGTATTATTTAATGTTAAAAGAAAAATTATTTGGCTCTATAGATTTAAAAGGATCATGTGGTAGGATATTTTCCATGAAAAGAATTTTCCTATAGGGGAACTAGTTTTATAAGCAAAGAATGATCACGGGGAATAAAAAGTCATTATATACAACGTTTGAAGAACTTTATCAAAGTAATATTTTACACTGTAGAATATACCTCCTTCCTACAACTTGCTAAGAACATCACAACCATTGACTTCTATCGATATCAAGGTTAGAGAGAATCCTTGACCAATAACATAATTTCCCTTGGTAGATAATTCTGTTCCTTTTACTCTGTTATACCGTAGAGTGGGTGAGGGGCTTCAGGAAAAGCAAGTTTCAACAGAAGGAAAACATATCCTTTCCTTCCCTTTTTGGACTTCTCTCTGTATTTTATTTTTAATACATAATATTTTTTCTGCTACATGGATTATTTTATTAAAATCTTCTACATTCTGCATATATTTTTAGTTTCAGAAAATATGTACATTCTTTTTAAAAAATTTTATTATTGTTCAAGTACAGTTGTCTGTATACTCCCCCTGTAATCCCCCTACCACCCCAGCAATTCCCACCTCCCTCCCAGGATTCTACACTGCCCCCCTTGGTTGTGTCCATGTGTCCTTTATAGTTGTTCCTGAAAACCCTTCCCCACCTTCCTCCCATTATCCCCTCCCACCACCTCTCTGGTTACTGTCAGATTGTTCTTAATTTCAATGTCTCTGGTTATGTTTTGCTTGCTTTTTTGTTTTGTTGATTAGATTCCACTTAAAGGTGAGATCATATGGTATTTGTCTTTATTCAAAAGATAGATAAAACATGGAAGGATCTCCAAGATTCTTTTCAACTCTATGATGTTTGACTTGGAATACTCAGAAAACACGTGTGCTTTTGTGTGTCTACCTCCCAGATTGTAGAAAGAGGGTAAAGTGGGAATAGAACTGTTTGAAATGAAATCAGCTATTATTTGTCAAAATGCTATGTAAATCAGTGATAGTTTAGGAATTGAATAACACTGATTATTGTTGTTTATTGCTGAGGTATTAGGACATATATATGAGTAAGGACATATTGATTAAGATAACTATCTCACTGTTTTATCTCACTGAATTGACTGCCAAGGAAAGTTGGGCATTTTCAATTATAGCCATCTCCATATCCTGAAGCCACAAAATATGGCAGATAATTTATATATAGCTCAATTAGTCATTAGAAGTTTACAAATGATTGAATGTTTGCTGTAATGCAGACTAAATGGTAAGTGAATGTTTACTTTCATCTGCATACTAGACATCATGGACACACAGTCATAGCCAGAGTCAGCAGTCTTGGCAATAGCAAAAATGGTCGTTTTTTTATCCAACTCTTTTTTGTTGCCTAAAACTTGTTTTTGCTTAGAAGTTTGTGTGAATAAAGCTATGACACTTTATATTACCCTCAGTTTTTCCTACTTTTGTTGCATATTTGTTCTGAGGAATTGGATGCTTGGGTAGCATAAAGTTTAAAATAATCATAACTTTGAATAAAATATGTAATTGTTATATAAAAATTAAAGTAATAACTATGTTGGAAAACTAATAAAATTGTATATAATTCAATGTTTAGTTTCAAACTTTATAATGCTCAGGTTATATAACCATGTTTAAAATATAACTTCTTTAATATTTTATATGCATTATCCAAGTCATACCTACATTAAGTATAAATCATTCTTCTTCTTCCTCAAATACTGTAATTAGAGAAAAATACTTGCAATCAGGTGTAAATTTTTGGAATGTATTACATTTCCTTTAAAATATAGATTATTATTACCTTAAAATAATATTTTAAAAACTCTTTTGTTCATATAAAATATGTATTTTATTTTATTCTACTGTGAAACTTCTTTTCTCTTTCTAACTTCATTTTTACTGACAACACTATCACAGCTGTCCTCCTTACCCTACTCTGCCCATCTCCACCTAGTCCCCCTCTTTCCCTCTGACTATCACCACACTGCTGTCTGTGTCTGTGTTAAGAATGTTTCTTCATCTAATTCCTTCATCTTCTTTCATGGTAGTCCTCCTCACCTTTCTTCTTTGACAGCTGTCAGTTCTATGTATTGATGCCTCTATTTCTATTTTGTTCATCAGTTTATTTTGTTCATCGAATTCTATATGTAATTGATGTCATATGGTATTTGTCTTTCTCTGACTGGCTTATTTCACTTAGCATAATAATCTCCAGGTCCATCCATGCTATCACAAAGGCAAGATTTCCTTCTTTTTTATGGCTGCATAGTATTCCATTGTGTAAAAGTACCATAGTGCTTTTTTTTATCCACTCCTTTACTGATGGGCGCTTGGGCTGCAATGAACATAACAGTGCATTTATTATTTCAAATTAGCATTATGGGGTTCTTATGGCTGCATAGTATTCTACTTTAAATATACCACAGCTTTTTTAATCCACTCATCTACTGATGGGCACTTGGGCTTCAATAAACATAGGGATGCACATATTCTTTCAAATTAGTGTTTTGGGATTCTTAGGATATATTCCCAGAAGTGAGATTATTGGATCAAAACCAACTTCCATTTTGAATTTTTTGAGGAAACTCCATAATGTTTTTCACAGTAGCTGCATCAATATACATTCCCACCAACAGTGCACAAGGGTTCCCTTTACTCCACATCCTCGCCAACACTTGTTTGTTGATTTATTGATGATAGCCATTCTGACAGTTGTGAGGTGATAGCTCATTGTAGAACTCTAATGCTTTAAAATATTTAAGTGCAAATGGATATGTGATGTAGTTTGCTATGAAACTTTACTTTGGAGAAAACTAATATATCAAAGCCCTTTTCAAAATAAAAAAACATCAAAATTCTTATTTGAAAAAGCTCGCTAGATTTTTCAGACTGGAAAAAATACTGCTCAGGTTAAGGTGAAAGCATAGGTAAACATGGTTCACCTCGTCCAACCACCACATCAAAATTGCAACTAAAATATAGAACAGCTGTCACTCAGAACCATCAGAAATTGAGTCGAATGGAAGTCTGACAACTATGGAATTAAAGAAGCCACATGCATCTAGATTGGTAGGAGGGGCAGAGATGCAGGACGAGTTGGTCCCACATCCATGTGTGGTGGATAAAAACTCGGGAGGTATATCTCGGGAACAAGGAGTCCCAGCCCCACACCAGGGTCTCCCAGCCCAGGGTTCCACCGCCAGGAAGATAAGTCCCCATAACTTCTGGCTGGAAAAAAAAAAGAAAAAAGAAAAAGAAAAAAAAAAAAACAAGCAAAACTTGAATCAGTGAGAGAAACTTGTTGAGTCCCAAGCAGCTCCTCGTGAAGAACCCACACACGGACCTGGCCAAACTCCCTTTGAGCCCCAGCAGTAGGGCAGCGGCTTGAGAGGCCCCAGTGACAGAGGGGAAATTGGGACAACTATAGGAGCATAATCAATAAAATATAATTAAAATACTTTCTCTGCATTATATTTTGAAAACTATTTAAAAAGCTGGTAGTATTTAGAAAGTGTATTATATTTTGTGAGGAAAAAATCTTAGCAACTTTTATTGAACCTCTTTCATAATTTAAGGAGGCAAGGGACAGAAAATTTCATGATCACCTCATTATTTCATAAATATTATATTAGAACTTTAATTCTAAATTATAATTCATTTGCACATCCATTGTGAACTCTATATTAATTAAGGATAATCTTCCCCTTATGGGAAAATTTGAGAAAAACCTTAACTTCAAATACAAAAGGGGTACATACTATCAGTATTTTGCTTGATATGAGAATACTACACCTTTTGTTAACACTAAGATTACATTTTTAATAAAATACTTCTTTTTTAGACATACCATATTTTTCAGACTATAAGACGCACTCCCCCCAAATTTGGGAGGAAAGAGGGTGCATCTTATACTCAGAATGTGGCTCGCCTGGCTCACTGTGGTGGTGGTGGGGTCATGATGGAGCAGGGTCACAGGTTGTTAAATACTTTTACAACTTTTTTTGCTTCAAATTTTTTTTTCCTATTTTCCTCCTCTAAAACCTAGGTGTGTCTTATGGTCTGGTGCATTTTATAGTCCTAAAAATATGGTACCTATCAGGATTATGTTTCTCTTAAACCTATAAATCTCCTGTTATGTGAATGCTTGTTGAGGAAAAAGGAGTGTTAAAGGCCATTAGCTTTAACTTTGTTCAGGTTTTTTTCTGTGGTTTTCTGGACACCATCTCTAGAGCAGGGACACAGTGAGAAATTTTGTCAAAGTAATATTTTGTGGTTAACTGCCAAAGATATTAATTGGGATAATTCTTAAGGTTTTATTTTCACTATTTGCTTATAGGACAGATATTCTTGAAATTATTAAAAAAGAATTTTCTTTAGGTTTTTAAAAATAAGCTTAGATCTTTGATCATTATGTATACATATATACACACACACATATATTATTATTATATTTGCTTTAATATCCCTACAGAACAACTAACATGGAGTGAGCTCTTTGTAAATATTGTAGAAAGAACATATATATGGCTCTATTTATGATAACTGTGGTTCATGGGTTTTTATGTTCAACGGCAATCAGATTATACTAAACATACTTCAAGACCGATAGCATTTCTGACTCTGATACTCTGATATCTGGAAAAAGGTGCTGCACAAGTGATTAGACAAAGTAGATAATCTTTCAAAGTTAGTTAATAGTGCTCTAGTGAAATGTAATCTGTTAACCTATTAAGAAAACAAAATCCAAGAGGACTTTTACATGATATAAAAGAGGGAAAGTAGTCATCTGGTAGTGACAGCTGGCAAACTTGCCTTAAATGCTTTTAGGGACAAAATTGATAACATCCACAATTGGCTGTGTTCAGGGTACCCAGTTCCAATGTTCTGCCAACCATATATATTTGCTGTTGATTAAAATTCTAGCTCCCTTCTTTTAAGACATTTGATGTAGAAAAGTTATTATTTTTTTAGGGACAACACCCATATAGCTTTCCCTCCTAGACCTGTGATAAAATATGCAAAAAGAATCAATGTATATGTTACCACTGATAAAATTAATGCTTCCATTAATCATATCTTATAAATTTAAGGACACTGCTTTGGAGTAAAGAAACAATTTTAATAAAAATGAAGAAAATTATTTAAAAAGAATGTGCATGTTATTGAGCTAAGTATTGAATATATATATATATATATACATACTATGTGGCTTTCTGAGTAATATTCACACACTTAAATTACATGTGACCCAAATGAATTCAGCATAAACGATTGTCTATTCCAGATAACCATCCAAAGCTGCACATTCTAATATAATGTTGAGCATTAACTATTCAAATTTCATACACTTACAAAAAACTAAACAAATACAACAATGCTGTTGTCCAATGTTCATAGAAATTGACCTCTTTTTTAAGGAGGAATCAAATAATTTTTCACTCGACAAGTATTTATTGGATGCCTCACATGCCTCATATTGGTTTAGGGAAATAGTGGAATATGCAACAGACAAAAATCTTGTTTTTATGAGCTTACATTATAAGGAGAGTGAAAAAACAAATAATAAGCAAGAAAATATATGGCCACATTGTAATAAGTGCTTTGGCTAAAAATAAAGAAATAAAAGGGTCAGGAAGGACAAGTAATAGAGCTGCCAAGAAAGCCTGAGAAGTTATTGGATTAACAACCCAAAGAAAAGTGAAGCAGTGAGTCCTGGAGGACAGGACAAAGCATTTTGACAGAAGGAACATCTTCCAGAGAGGATAGCCTGATGAAAAATTTTGAGGGCCAGTGAAGACGTTAGTATGGTTTGGGTGAAGAGAGTCAGGAGAGCTTAGGGGAGTAGGATGTCAGAAGGGTGATGAGGTGAAGGGCAAACTGTTAAGTGCCTTATAGGCTACTGTCAAGATAGTTGATTCGTACTGTGTGAGACTGGGAAACCCCTGGAAGATTTTGAGCAGAAGAGTGATTGTTAGATTTGGTTTCTGATTTAAATGAATCACTCTGTATTCTGTGCTGTGATCAGGTTGTAGGAGTCAGAAATAGAAGCAGGGCAACAATTAGTTAGATAATGGAGTAGTGCTCAAAGGAAAATATGTAGCCTCTGAGGCTTACCTGAAAAGTTTGCAGGATGTAAGGCTTTAAAGGAATAAATTTCCGCATCAACTAACTGCCTACAATTTAGCTGCCTGATAATGAATCTGAGGTCAAGACATTGTCTCTTCACGTGCAAAAGAAAGGCTTATTTCTCATTCATTCCAGATTTCACTGTGTGCATTTCCCCAGGGTGTGAAAATGAAGGGACAATTCCAGATATTTTAATTTGACATTCTTACCTCTTGAACCCTCCCTTTACTGCCAGAAAAACCATCATTCCTGTGGGATATCCCTTTGAGAGCAAAAACAAAGTGAGTTGGAGAAAAGTACCTTATTTCATCCTGTCATAAAATTGCATCAAGCCTCTGTTTTATCCATTCATCCATCCATCTATTCATCTCCGTATCTATCATAGGATTTGAACTCAGCAAGATTATTCTACATGGATCTTTATTAAAACAATCATTTAAATTGAAAAATCAAGCCAGACTTTTTTTTTTTGACAGAAAATAAATTTGTGGGGAACTAGTTTGATGAGAACTGACTTTCTGAACTCCATTCATATTTTCCTTAAAATGAATCAACTAAACCTGCAGCTCTATGGCTTTAGCAAAATCACATTTATAGGCTGTGATAAGAAATGTTTTATCTAAAAATTATCTTGCCAAAGTTATTTAGAAAATATATTTTGATCTTTCCTTGCTCTTTATAATTGTATCTTTCAAATGATGAAATAGGGAGTTCCTAAGTGAAAGAGTAATAGGCATATTGAGTAGTTATTGGTGGATATTGGTAATGCTGCTTTGGCAGTATACTCTTGTAAATTAGGTATCTAATGGCTCCAGTGACTAGACAGAAGAGGTGGGAGGTTCAATCTCTTGTGTTCAATAGTATTAAATATTTATAAGTTGGTAGATTATTAAATTATTTTTATTACTAGACCACATTAAAAAATAAAAAAACAAATTTCTACTCCAAACTTTTATGTGACTGCAGTGTCTCAGTACTTTATGAAAATAAAAAATATATAATGAATGGCTGTTAAACCTTGTCATTACACAATAAATAATTTTTATCTGTGGATATTCTGGCAAATTAGGGGAAAAATCCCATCCTAGTGCATTAGGAGAGGTGCTACAATAAAATATTATATTTTTACTTTTTTCCTTAATTATGAAGTATTTGAAAACTTTGTTTTAATCAACTGTATTCCACTAATAATTTGAAAGACAACTTAACTCAAAATATCTTTTAAAATAATTTGAATTGTTACAGATCCAGGAAATAGAAAAAGAAAAAGATCATCATAAACACTTTTATTTCAAAGAAGTTTGTTGTTTAATAGGAGATTCTAAACGAACAATATCCAATAGGAAAATATTCTAATAGAGATACACATGTAAACCACATATGTAATTTAAATTCATATTAAAATAAGACAATTTTTATATTTTTAGTTAGTACAATGTATCAAAATATTATTTCAAAATCATGCTATTGATAGAAAAAAAACCTTTTAGAGAATTTTTGTAAGAGTTTATTTGAGCCAAACTGATGACATATGCCAGGGAGTAAGATTGTAAATGCTCCAATAGAAAAATTTTTAATGAGAGTTTATATTCAGTTTTCGCAATAACTTTTTGACATCTAGTATGCGTTTTTTCCTTCTACCACATCTGTTTGGACTAACTATATTTCAAACGCCGACTAGCCACACGTGGCCAATGGTTATTGCCTAATGCACGGTGCAGAAGAGCTCTAACTTTTCAACATACACACATATGTGTGCATGTGTGTTATATAAACTTATGTGTGGGTAGTAGGATAAAAACATGTGTTTTATTAAAAATAAAAGATTTTAGCACTTCTAATGGTTAGTATTTAATCATATATGTTTTTAATTGAAATGTATTTGGATTAAAACAATACGGTCTTTAGGTTCCGTGAGATATATGTGAAATAAAAAATTATGTTTTGCAACAATTTAAACTCATAATGAACTTTGTAGTTGACTTAAAAATGTTTAAAGGAGTATGTGAGCAAACATGTTTGAAGAATATTAGGCTATTTCAACGTTACTGGTAAGACATGAAGGCAACTTGAACCAGATTTTGAAACAGTGTAGAATTCTTGATATATTTTTTATTAAATTTATTGGTGTGATATTGGTTAATAAAATTACATAGGTTTCAAGTGTAAAATTCTATGATACCTCACCTATATTTCATTGTGTGTTTACTGCCCAAAGTCAAATCCTCTTCCATCAACATAAATTTGACCTTGTTTACTACCTCCCCATTTCCCCTTTGGTAATTACAGTACTGTTGACTCTGAGTTTTTTGTTTGTCTTGTTTGTTCAGTTGTTGCTCTCACTTCTGTATCTCACATATGAGTGAAATCATATGGTTTTTGACTTTTTCTGACTTATTCTGCCTTGCATGATATTCTCAAGATCCATTTATGTTTCATCTTTTCTTATGGCTCAGTAGTAGTCCATTGTACACATGTACTACATCTTCTTTTTCCAATCATCTACATAAGTAACACTTTGGTTGTTTCCATGTCTTGGCCACCATGAATATTGCTGAAAGGAACATTTGCAAATAAATGTTTTCAACATTTATGGATAAATACCCAAAAGAGTGGTTTCTGGTTCATATGGTAACTCTATTCTTAATTTTTTGAGGAACCTCCAGACTGTTTTCCATAGTGTCTGCACCAGTTTACATTTTACCAGCAGTGAATGAGGGTTCCTTTTTCTCCACAACCTTTCCAACACTTGTTATTACTTGGCTTGTTGATAATAGCCATTCTAACAGGTGTGAGATGGTATCTCATTGTAGTTTTGATTTATGTTTCCTAACAGCTAGTGAAGATGAACATTTTGGCATATATCTGTTGGCCATTTGTATGTCTTCTTGGAAGAAGTGTCTGTTCATCTTTTCCGACCATTTTTAAATTGTATTTGTTTTTTTCCTTGTTGTTGTTGAGTTGTATAAGTAAGTCCTTTATATAATGTGTGGGCCAAAAAGTCTGTTTAGTTTTTCCCATAAAGTAAAAGACACATTTTTTATTTTCACCAATAACTTTATTGATTTGGATATTTTGAGTACGTTGGCTATCTCTCACTATTGGTTTCTAGTGAGTAGAGTCCAGGGGCACTGGTAAACATCTTCCAATGTGTAAGATAGCCCCACAGCAAAGAATTATTTGGCCAAGATATCAATAGTACCAAGAAACTTTGCAAACCATTTTTGATATCTTTGATCAGTCACAGCACCTTCTCCATACACTGCACAAATCTATTTTTTTGTGTTTCAGTTGCATTTTTACTTTTCTTGAATTAATAATACATAATACAACAAAAATGTTGGATATCTTCTTCTATCTTTAATATTAAAATAGATCCACAAAAATCCACCAATTTTGATGGTGTTTTTTTTTAAATGCGCACTGATATGACAGCTGTCACAATACAATCTAACAAAATTTTTTGAATGAAGTTAAAGATAACTAAGCACTACTAGAGCCATTGTATGGAAATAGAAGTAACCAAATGGACTTTTTGGTCAAGCCAGTATTTAGATATTAACCCATCATTGAAGCTGTTGTTTGCAAATATCTTCTCCCACTCAACTGGTTGCCTTTTGGTTTAGTTGACAGTTTGTTTTGCTGTACAGTTTTTTAGTTTGATATAGTCTCATTCCTTTATTTTTCTTTTTACTTCTTGGCTTTAGGATCAAATTTATAAAATCTTCTCTAAGACCAAATCCATAAGCCTAGTACTTATGTTTTCTTCTATGTAATTTATTGTTTCAGGTTTATATTTAGTGTTTGATATATTTTGAGTTGATTTTTATATATGGGGACAAACAGCAGTCTAATTTCATTTTTTTCCTTTTTTTAAAATCTTTTTAAGATTTTATTTATTTATTTTTAGAGCAAGAAAGGAGGGAGAAAGAGAGAGAGAGAGAAACATCAATGTGCGGTTGCTGGGGGCCATGGCCTGCAACCCAGGCATGTGCCCTGACTGGGAATCGAACCTGCAATACTTTGGTTTGCAGCCCGCGCTCAATCCACTAAGCTAGGCCATCCAGGGGAATTTATTAAGCTTTGGGTCACTATTCAGCTTTTCAATTTATTAAGCTTTGGGTCACTATTCAACTTTTCAATTTATTAAGCTTTGGGTCACTGTTCAACTTTTCAAGACAAAAATACGTAGAAATGGTTGCTTTTCAACCTTGACTATATTATGATAAAGGGATACTTTGGGGTTTTATTAGGAATATGCAATATTTGGAGCCCACACAACATTTTAAAGATTACTTTTAAAAAATAGAACCTCATACTCTTTGCCTTACCCTTTGAAGACTTCCCAAATTTATTATATCTGAATGCCATGGGACCTCTAATTATGCTTGATGCATGATAGCAAGCTGTTGATGATGGCTGGCAACTTCAATCTATAATTGTGAGCATTTTCTCAAACATCTTTAGGATTGCCTCCATTTTATTTGAGACAGTTTCTAAATGACAGTTTGGTGTTCAGCCTTTCTGATACAGTTATTTTAAACATTCAGTCCCTTACCACACTGAACTGGAAATGACACACATATCAGATAGTTCTCTATCTGTTCAGCTTTGGCTTTCTAGGGTTAGGTGGCAGATTAAATGATTTGGATTTTGGTTGCCATCCATTTTTTTTTTTTTTTTTCAGGTTGAATGCTTGTAAGTCTGAGCTCCTTCTCACTGAAGCCTCCAAGGAAATTTAGAACAATTTCTTTTTTGTTATTTCTGTTGTTTGTATATGTCACTATAGAATTTGTAGTTTTGGGAGAGAGACATCTGTAGGTGTTAAAATCCTTATTTATCTTGGTGTAAATGAACTCTTAGATTTTTTTCCCTGCTGCTCTTATATGACACTTCATTTGGATGAATATCAAGTTTCAATGTGCCCATGATTCTATTTTCTAAACTCTTATATTGTATTAAAGGAAGTCTTTAGATTTTTTTGTAGTCATAGTTTATAGTTTTTGCTAAATTTCCTTTAATATTCACATTTTATTGTTTCTACCAGGGCAGGCTTTTTGCTTTAGGTGAACAGAAACTCTTGGAACAAATTTTCCTTATATTGCTGCAATTGGCAATATTTAAATTTAGAGTCAAATAGTATATATATTTCTTAAATCTTTTATTTATAAAGTGTATTAGGCTATGTATAAAATAGATGATTTCATGTTACTTTTTTTTTTTGCTTTAGGCAGTTTGTCAGGGTAAAATGAATGAAATTTGATATTTGTTCCTTTGGGATGAGACTTATGGACATTGGGTAGGTATGTTGTTAAACCACTGAGGTATGACAGTCAGCCGGTTCCCTGCCATGTGTAAACAGAGCCTGAGATGAAACATGGAGCTTTAAATCGAGAGTTCTGGGCCCTAACTTGTTGCCGTATTTTAAACTTTTTATAAGACATCTGATATGTGTGTTTTTTTTTTTTCTCCCAATATGCACCATTTCCAGTAGAAGCAAAATCTACTGGCTGCTTTTCTTGTAACACATTCTTAGACATTTGAATTTCAGTTTGTTACGAAAATATTTTTCTCTCCACTTACCTTTATTTCCCTCTTAACTGTCCTCATATAACTTGCTGATATATACCATTCACACACATACACATTTATATAGGGTGGAACAAAAGTAGGCTTGCAGTTCCTATGGAAAATACAATAATTAATAATACAAAATAATCTGTGTATAATGTAATACAGATATAATCTGTGTAATAAACATGATGTACAGTCAGACTTCTGGGGCATTTAAAATCCAACAGCTAGTAAGTGTGTATTACAAAACTGCAAATAAATTAACTCTTGGTTTTAAAGTGCGGTATTCCTTTTTAACATGGGGATGGTTTTCTCATGTACTCAAGCTAATAGTCATGGGAAATGGTTGCATTCCACTTTTTGTATTTTATGGACTGAGCTTACTTCATTTATTTAAAAAAAAAACTTTTAATGGCTAACTTTAAACAGTATTATAAGGATTTGGTCTGAGTTATAATGAAAGTCTTGTCTTACAAGGCTAGTTATTCTCTCTCATTGAAAACATGCTTGTATTCTAGAATTCAGCTGAAATACAAAAATCTATCTTGGGCTAAGAATTTTGAAGCTATCAGTCAGATATCTTTATTAGGTTAGTGTTCTCCTTTGCTTTCAGGAGATAGCTTCGGTCCGAGTTAATTTGAGGTTGGAGTTGCTTTGTTGTATTTAGCTGTAAAGAGATGTGATTTATGGAAACAATATTTTTCACGGTGGAGGAGCAGCTTAGTGGTTGTGCAGAATGGTGCAGACACACGTGTGATGTGAAGTAGGTTAAGAAAGTCTGAGAAAAGTGTTTTCCTCCCAGTGAGGGCTTGTGCTCTCAGGACTGTGTTTATGCCCAGGCAGGCATATGTACCAGGCCTCTGAGTAATCTTTTATCACATATAAGTAATTTCTGATTAAAAAAAAAACCTGACAGAATAAGAGATGGAGCTGTATTTATAAGTTTTAGATTTTTTAAAAAATGTTGGGCTTTTTGAGAATTCTGTTGCTGTAAATATGAATCCCTTCCAGATGTGACAATGTTTTGACCTCTTCTCTGGTCCCTAGGGGTTGGGCGCCATGGTAGTAAGGAGAGTATTCGTCTCTTCTGGAGCATCTTTTTGAAAGATACCTGTTAAGTATTCATGAATCAAAAAGACAAGTGGTGGATGAATGCTCTCTAATTCATGTTTGTTAAGAACAATAATTACTGCATTTTACATATCCACTTTGGGATAATGTATGCATGCATAAAAATAAGCACAGTTTAAGTTCAATGAATTCTTGCCAGAAGAATGATTTTAAGACTGTAAGCCGAGCTTTTGCATATTATTAACCCAAAACACCGTATTAGGGAACAGGGAAGAAAGAATTGAAAGCACACTTTATAAAAAGAAAATGATTTCAGTACGATGAATGGATTTTCAGTTGTCCAACCAGATTGGGAAATAGTTCTGCACTATCCCTGAAGGCATGTGTTTGGAAAAGTGCGAAAAAGCTTACATCTGCAGAAGTTTCTGGTAAGAAGAACTGACGTGATAAAACTTGATTCTGTTTGTGTATGTGTAGCACTGTGAACATCATTTCATTCTTGGTAAAGTGATAAACTTCGGGAGAGTAAGCTTTTATTTTTCTTATTATCTTCAAACTGAAGTCACATCTGTAACTTGAACTTTCAAATATAGATTAAAGTTTCTCTTTGAAATAGTTACTGAAGGTTTATGCCCTATTCTCAGGAATGATTAGTGCTACTAAACTCTTCCTTATATTTTCAGTAGTGTTTTTAAATGATGGGATAGAAAATTTGCAATGAAAGGAAGTAATAAAACTAGTCTGGTTTTACTAATTATCTATTACTGAAAATATTTTCTTTTGTCCTGTATGTTGGAGAATACATTCCACTATAGGAGTGAATCTTATTTGCCTGTAGCTAAATTGATGTGTTGCTATGTGTGATGACATGATTGTTTTACTACCCGCCCTGTGCATCCTGTGCGTGCATACTATTCCCCAAACCATACATTATTTTTTTCATTTTTATTTTGTTTAATGTTTTCTTTTTATTTTTAAGCATATGCAGTATATCTAAATGACCCTGTTATAATTCCTTAGAAGTTCTTTGGTGTTATAAACCTATAGATACATTAGAACTGTAACTTACGTAGCAGGACACCTGTATTTTCATAATCTAAATGATACCCTCAGACATGTTCCTGAATAGCAAGTGGGTGATTTGCCATTGTCATGCTTGTTTCTTCAGCTAACTTCTGCTTGGTCTGCTTTGGGTAGTGTCTGACCCATTCCCCATCCCCCATCCCTACTCCTGTGCTGCCTGCTTCAAATTTTGTGTGGATGTGGGAATGTTTGCAGAAGATCCGATGGCAGATGGGGCAGGTTGCCAGTGCAGCTGTAAATGGAGATGTCTGAAGTGAAGGAGGGCTAGAAGTGGGTGAGGGGCAGTCACACAGAACGGCATTGATTCTGTAGCATAGGGAGGAGGTGGTGAGGCGTGGATCTGAAATGTACAGATCACTTTAGTTGGCTTCACATGTCCCAAAAACCAGTTTGGTAGAAAATGATGACTAGTTCTGGCATTAATGGAGCTTTCCAAGCATAGCTTTGCAAAACCTTTCATTGGGCCTGGTAAGAGTCAGTGAATGAAAGAAGGAGGCAGTACTGTGGTAGAAAATAACAGGCGGTAAGGGTGGCCTGAAACCCTCTTCGACATACCTGCTGCTCATGATATTACAGAAGCAGGTGAAAGTGTGGAATTAGCAGTTGAAGTCAGAGGGATTTTTAAGTGAAAGGGGGATTGGATGTGTGGCTGTAAACTTACATGAGAGTTTGAAATATGTGCAACTTGGTACTAGTTGGGTAGCATGCAGGGAATGAAGGGGCTGAACTGAGAAGTGAGGGGATTGCATAGAAAAGATAGTGATAGGAACTGGAATTTTAGGTCAAAGAATGGTAAAAATTATACATTGAGATTTAATGGAGTAAAAGAAAGCTATACTCGAACAATAATTAAAATTTTATATATGTACATATATATACATATATGTGTGTTATATATACATATACATACACATACATATATATATATATTTAATGGTAACATGGCAAATTCAAACCAGAATCAGACTGAAGTAGATATCCAAAGCTTCAGGCCATATCTGGAAGGAGGGGGATGCTGGGTAAAGTGTAGGGATACAGAAAAGAAATAATGGAATCATCAAGCCCATTGAGGCATCCTGGGGAAATGAGAATAATAAAGAGTCCAGCCCCTGTAAAACAAGGCTAGTGGGTATGAAATGTAGAAATGGGCCCCAATCAGCAGACAAGAATGCAGAGCAACTCATCAGTGTCTTGAATTATCTTTGTGCTCATGAAGTTAAGGGCTAAGTGGTGAGCCTTATAGCCTGGTCTTTTATGTGGTTGGTGAGGGGCTCCATTGTCTAGTGTCTCTGAAACACTTGTCAATTCATCTCTGGTACTTGGACCTGCCATGAATCTAAGGCATAGCCAAACAGTGGTATTGCTCATTAGTTCTGGGGTAGGGTAAAGAATGTGCAGATGTCTAGTGTTGTAGGCAAGTAATTGGGATAGGTGTGGCTTGGGTTAAGAGACTATATTCTACACAGGCAAAGTTATAGTTTATAAATGAATAGGGAACAATAGCTCAAAAAATATTCTCAAGTAGACAATTTTAGAGTAGTCCTTGCTGATTTCCTTCTATAGCCCTCATTTGGTGCCACTATTATTAAATCACAAAATACAAAACTAAAAAGTAGATCATGAGAAGATCTAGTATAATGCAATAACTTGTCATGAATTAGTGGATACCTTGGGTTCCAGCCAGTGCTGTTCAAGGTCTGTTTATTGCCAGGCAAGTATTCAGATCAGCAACATCACAATCTTTATTTCATGCGAGACACTAAGACTGATAAGTGGTAACTAATTATTAGGAAAAAATCAAACCAATATGACACAAACTTGTGTAATTTAAGAGGCTGTTAAATACTATGGATACACAACTCTCTGAATTCTAATTCTCATGGTATATGTAAGTACTTAAATGGGTAAAAATGAGGATGGGCAGCAAGGGAATTATCCTTCCTCAAATTCCTGTACACCTGTAAATGGAGTTGTCATTAATGTCAGAGAAATCCATGATTCTTGGTTGAGGCATTCTGAAGAGGGAGAAAGTGGGGCAGTGATGAGAACTGGAAATTTAGTGCAAGGAAAATGCCTCTTACTACAAAAGGATGAAGGCAGAGCTTTGCTTTTCACCATGGGTGATTGTTCATTCTTTTTGGATGCCCCAGAGTTAACTTTGAAGTTTAGAAGGTACTTTGGAAGTTGTCTTAAATGTCTTAAAATCACTGCATTGTTCCCTTTTCCTAAGAGGAGGTGCTGACTCTTCTCAGTTCTTTTTTTAGAAGAGAAATTTGTTCTCACTATATGCAACTTAAAGCCAGAAAACAGTTTGGCCACTGGCACAATGGTTGACTAAGCACTCCTGTCTGGGGGAATCTAGTAGGAAGGAACTATTGATCTGGGTGGAATAGACACATCCCACTCAAGTGGATCAGCAGACCCCAGAACGCCAGAAGAAGTGCTAAACCCCACATGCTGAAGAAAGGGAAATTCTAGATAGACCCTGTTAATAGATCCATCCTGGTCAAATGTATTATGCATATGTAGGCATATAAATATATAACATTATATATTGCATTTTTATTGTTGTATCACACTTACCTCAATCCTCGCCCCTTTTTTTGCTTTGATATTCTAGCTGCAACCTGTTTTTCTCAGCTTTGTTCTTAATCTGCAGCAAATACATTCTTGGATGATTACTTTTGTTAAGCCCTCAAAGTCTACATACTTCCATTGTCAGGAGCTTTATTTTCATGTCTCTGTTCCACTTTGTGGCAAAATCATTTCCCAAATGTCTAAACATTTTAAATCATCACAATATTTTATCTACCAGAATTTTGGAGATTTACTATTTACTTGTCAAGGATATTATAGGTGTGCTATATAAGTATGTCTATCAATATTATTTCAGTTGTATACAATGTGCAGGTATTAAAGAGTACAGAAAAGAAAATAACTATATGTGTTTTCAATGTAGGGAAAAGTTTTTGCAAAATAAAGAATTGTTTGTGAACCAAAGGAGGGCAGAATATAATGTTTAATTTTATTTATTTTTATTTTTCAATTACAATTGACATACAATAGTGTATTAGTTTCAGGTGTACAACATAGTGATTAGATATTTAATAACTTATGAAGTGATCACCTTGATAAGACTAGTACCCATCTAACACCATGCATAATTATTACAGTATTATTCACTATATTCCCTATATTGTACTTTACATCACTTTGACTGTGTTTATAATTGGAAATTTTACATCATAATCTCTTCCTCATTTTCACACATCCCTCCAACCTCCCTTCTATCTGGCAACCATCAAAATGTTCTCTATATATGAGTTTGTTTCTATTTTGTTGGTTCACTTATTTTGTTTCTTAGATGCCATGTATAAATGAAATTATATAGTGTTTGTCTTTCTCTGAATAATTTTACTTAGCATATCCTGTAGGTCCATATATGTTGTTACAAATGTCAAGACTTCATTTTTTGTGGTCAAGTAGTATTCCATTGTATGTATGTATGTGTGCGTATGTATATTCTACATCTTTTCTCATTTGTCTATTGATGGGCACTTGGGTTGCTTTAATATCTTGGCTATTATAAATGCTGTAATGAACACAGGGTGAATATGTCTTTTCTTTTTTAAATGATATTTTATTGATTATGTTATTAGTTGTCCAAATTTTCCTCCTTTCCTCCCCCAGCACCTTCATTCCCTCAGGTGATCCCCACAACATCGTTTGTGTCCATGGGTCTTCCATAGGTTCTTTGGCTACCCCATTTCCTATACTGTACTGTACTTCCCCATAGCTATCCTGTAACTACATATTTGTACATCTTAATTTCCTCACCTCTTTACTCATTTCCCCACACCCTCTCCCATCTGGCAACCATCAAAATGCTCTCCATATCCATGATTTTGTCTCTGTTTTTGTTTGCTTAGTCTGCTTTTTAGATTCAACTGTCAATAGATACGTATTTATTGCCATTTGATTGTTCTTAGTTTTGATTTTTTTTTTTAGATTTCAATTATTTATTTTTAGAGAGGGACAGGGATGGAGAAAGGGAGAGACGCATCAGTGTGCAGTTGCCTCTGGAATGCCCCCTACTGCGGATAGGGGACCTGGCCTACAACCCCAGCAGGTGCCCTAGATTGGGAATTGAACTGACAACCCTTTGGTTCACAGGCTGGTACTCAATCCACTGAGCCACACCAGCCAGGGCTGATCTTCTTTTTCTTAAATTAGCCCCTTTAACATTTCATATAGTACTGGTTTGGTGATGATGAACTCCTTTCATATTTTTCTTGTCTGGGAAGCTCTTTATCTGCCCTTCAATTTTAAATGATAGCTTTGCTGGGTACAGCAAACTTGGCTATAGGTCCCTGCTTTTCATGACTTTGAGTATTTCTTGTCAATCCCTTTTAGCCTGCAAAGTTTCTTTTCAGAAATCAGATGACAGTCTTATGGGAATTCTCCTGTAGGTAACTAACTGCATTTCTTTTGCTGCTTTTAAGAGTTTCTCTTTATTTTTAACTTTTGGCCTTTTAATTATGATGTATCTTGGAGTGGGCCTCTACCTGCATCATAATTGGGACTCTCTGTTCTTCCTGGACTTGCATGTATATTTCCTTCACCAAATTAGGAAAGTTTTCTTTCATTATTTTTTCAAATAGATTTCCAATTTCTCACTCTTTCTCTTCTTTCTGGCACCCCTATGATGCAAATGTTGGAATGTCTGAAGTCCCAGAGGTTGCTTACATTATCCTCATTTACTTTTTGGTGTTTTTTTTTAATTCTTTTTTCTTGTTGTTCTGATTAGTTTTTTTTTTTTTTTTTTGCTTCCTTGTGTCCAAATCATTGATATGATTCTTGGCTTCATTTACTCTACTGTGGTTTCCCTGTAAATTGTTCTTTCTTTCAACTACTTTTTGTTCCCCTTATTCCTGACTGGATCTTTTTTATGCTTTTGAGGTCCTAAATTCCTTGAGAATCCTCTTAACCAGTGGTTTGAACTCTGTGTTTGATAGATTGCTTATCTACATTTTGTCTAGCTCTTTTTTGGGAGTTTTGGTCTGTTCTTTTGTTTGAGTCACATTTCTTTGTCTCCTCATTTTGGAAGTCTCCCTGTGTTTGTTTCTACATGTTAGATAGAGCTAATATTACTACCTGTCTTGGTAGCATGACCTAATGTAGTATGTGTCCTGTAGGGATCCAGTGGCACAGCTTTGCTGATCACCGAAGCTGGGTTCTCAAGTTGTGCTCTCTGTGTGGGTGTGGTATACCATTCTCTTATAGTTGACTGGTTGCTTTTGGCAAGTCAATGGGAGGGATTTACCCAGGCCAGTCAGCTGTAAAGATTGGGTGTGACTACTGACCACTAACCTCTGCCCTCTGTGGAGGATCAGCTATGCAGAGGCAGGGTGGCTAGTGCTCCAATGTGGTCTGTAGCTTTCTACTGGTTGTACAGGCTCTGGAGTGTCCTGGGTGGTGCAGGATGAGGTCAGCCCCTACCTGTGTTTTGCAAAGGGCCACCCTGCCTGAGCTAAAAGGCAGTCTGAGATAGCTGCTACTTGTGCTGGGCTTGGAGATTCCCAGGTGAAAGCATGCTGTGAATCTAGGGTGGCTGCTGCTAGTGCTGGGCCAGGGGCCCCTTAGCTAGAGGTATAGGGTTTGGAGGCTCACTGAGGCTGGGTGTTGCTTTTTGAGAGGATTTAGGGAGCTGCAAAGCATGAGCCAAGACCAGCCATTCATATGGAAAAGCAGCTTGGGTGGGCTCATAAAGTGGGTGGGATAGTCTCAGGGGATCTCCAGGGTAGGGCAAACAGTGTTAGCTAGGTTGATAGAGTCTTAGCTACGGCCCTGGCCTGGCAGCTCTGTGACACTGTGAGGACAGGGTTCAGAAAAGGGCCAATGGCCTCTGCCCACCTTTCTTCTGGGAAAAAGCTATCTCCCAGCTCTGGCCTTGAAGCCAGACACTTCATTTCCTCCCTGTATGCCACTAGTGCCTTTCAATCTTCTTCTCTGGTGCTGGAGTTCAGAGGGAGTGAGTCTCATTAAGTCCACATTTGGGTTCTTTAAGAGGAACTGTCTGGGACTCCAGGAGTTTCCTCCACTGATTCAATCCCCACTGGTTTTTGCAGCCAGAAGTTGTGGGGACTTATCTTCCAGGCACTGGAATTCTGTACTGGGGAGTCTGGTGTGGGACTTGGACTCTTCACTCCTGAGATATCCCTCCCAAATTTTTATCCACCACACTTGTGTGTGGGACCAGCTTGTTCTCTGCCCCTCCTACCAGTCTGGATGGATATGGTTTCTTTTAATTCCATAATTATTAGACTTCCATTCTACTTGATCTCTGTCAGTTCTGAGTGATGGTGGTTCTATATTTTAGGTGTAATTTTCATATGGTTGTGCAAGAAGGCAAACCATGTTCACCTCTACTGCTGTTTTGACCAGATGTCTGAATATGTCTTTTCAAATTATGTTTTGTGCTTCTTTGAATAAGTTTCCAGAAGTAGAACTGCTGGGTCATATGGTGGTTTTATTTATAATTTTTGAGGAACCTCCATACTGTTTTCCATAGTGTCTATACCAATTTACATCCTGCCAGCAATGCATGAGGGTTTCCTTTTCTCCACATCCTTGCCAGCACTTGTTATTTGTTGAACTATTTGATGATAGCCATTCTGGAAGTTGTGAAGTGATACATTGTAGTTTTAATTTGCATTTCCCTGATCACTAGTCATGGTGAGCATCTTTCCATATGTCTATTGGCCATCTGTATGTCCTCTTTGGAGAAATGTCTACTGAGATACTCGGGAAGAGTGAGTATAATATGATGGTATAAACTTGCTACATTCACTCATGTCAGAGGAATTGTGTAGGCTGTTTTAGTGGACTGCATATTCATTGATGCTGAAAGACCACTAGAGTTTTTGTATTACACACTGCAAAATTTCCCCAAGTACATTTTTTTAAATGACTCACCAAATGCAACAGAGCATACTCACATAAGGTTTTTTATAAGCAAATAATACTATAGCAAGAGAAAAAGTGAAGGAAAGCATTGGAGGTCTGAAAGACACGCAAAGGCAAGCTTTGCAGAACCCTATTCACCCAAGCATATACTCTGTCTCTGAATAAAACCACCAAGGTTGATTGTGGAATCTTGGCTTTAGGAGAGTTCAGGGCAGAAGTTCCCAGTGGACGTGTTTATGCCCCTCTGTCATGTGGTCAAAAACCATTCTGGCTAACAAGATACAGCAAGTAAAAACCATTACTGGACTGCTGGCCCTAGGAGGTATCCAGGGGAATTTGGGACTTAAACTGCACATCATAAACCCCATTACATCTGTCTTGGCCAAGATCAAAGCTGACATCAAGAGTCCCCTGTGATAAGGATAGACTGTTCCCAGTTCTTTGTAAGTGATACAGATTAAATACTATCTTATAATATTGTAAATTATGTCCTATACAGGTACTTATTTGTGTTTCCCAGGAAGAGATTTGAATATATATTTAAACAATTATGGATGAATTCTCCTAGGGAAGAAAAAATTAATAGCCACAGAATTTTAGAGCTGGAAACTGAGTCAAAACTGGAATTCGAGTCACTTGTATTTAATGTCAGTATTTTCCCCACTAATCTGTATTTGAACTCCTCATAGTTTAAAATAAATATACTTTTAAGCATAAAACTGATTGTGTCAGGCCTGTGTTTGAAACCTAGAAAGAAACCTTTACCATGTCTATACTCAAAAGGCAGGAAAAGTCATTTACAGAGAAAGACACATGACTTTTAAAAACGAATAGTACCATATTTATACTAGTGAACATGCATCATTTTATTTGTAAAATTTCATTATTAAGGTTTAAGAAAGACTTGCATTGCTGCTAGGATGGTGAATGTGTGAAATAGGTAGTTTGTTTTCAATGACCTCAAATTATTCCCTGTACTCTTCCCCTTCTCAGGAGCTACTGGTATTGGGACAGGAATGTTTTTAGGGCCTCTTTGGAGGGGAAAAGGAGTCTTTTAGCTAGCACCAAGGCATTCAATGTTACTTTTCCAGGGGTGTTGTGTTTTAAAATAGGAACATGAGGAAAATGCACAATAAAGCCTGCAGTGCCTGGAAGAAACAGTGGGTGTAATATGTAGTAGAATGAATCTGTAGACAGAGTTTTTCCTGGTGCTCCTAACTTACACCATTACCTATTCCAGTTACTTCTATAAGGAGTAATAGTGCCCTGAATATGCTTAAATAAAACTGGCCTCCTAAGGCCCAATCACCTTGACCTGGCTAAAAGGCCTCTTTCTTATTTCCAAATGAATTGAATAAGGATATTTAAAAAAGTGTTAATTAAGTACTGAATAGTTTTCTCCAGAAGTGATTAAAATGTATCTTTGATTTTTATATTCTAAAGCTTCATTCTCAACCATATCATAATTATGAAAATGTATATATTTTAAATGAAACTTAATAGTGACATAACAGGGTTTTAAAATTATATTTTGTACCACAACTTGTAATAAAGTTAAAGTGAATTACTGTGTTCTTAAATTAGGATATGTATTATAAGCACATTGGATATAAATACATAGGCACACACACAAGATAAAGTTGGGCATTTTAGTTTTCTCCTGAACTTCTGAAGGAGTCAACTCAGATTTTATGCTGCAAAGAATATGGTCTCACACAAAACTGGAACATACTCAGTTAATTTCTAAAAGACAAATGGTTTATTTTCAGCAAGGAAAGGTCTGTCATTGAGTTACAACCCTGAAAACAAGGGAGAACAAAATAAGCTGCCCAGAATAGTTATCATCAGCATGTGTATTTGGAATAATGACACAAGCATTTTTACTTCTGATTATGTTGCTTTTCTGTTGCCCACTCAGCTTTTTCTGGACAAATTATCCATTTAGAATCACATCACTTTCAAAATGGCCAAGACTGTGAGATCATACTTTGACCAGCAGTCCAGTTCAGAAAATTCAGACTACCACTAGGAGCCCACTGAAGAGATAATAAGCACTGCCACGAAGGCATATTTTTCTTGGATTAATTTGAAGAGCAAATCAATAACACAGAGAAAAAGCAAACGGTATGAGAAGGAGACATAGTAGTTTTCTCAAATCTATCATTAAACACCTGACAACTTCAAGAGGGGGTGAGTGCATTTTTACAATCCTGGTGAGGCCAGGTCTTGAGCCAAGTGGTAATTCTGGAACTGTTCATCATGGGGATGGGGGTGAGTCTGATGACTAGGGGCAGGTCAGTTCCTCTGCTGAGGGCCTCCCTGCTTGTGTGTATCTGTGTCTTAGGCTAAAGGAACACAGCCATTATCATTTAGCATCTGTGTGAATGCAAAGGTTGCCATTCTTGGAGGTAAAATCATCACACTCTGGTCCTGCTCGTTCAGATTACTGTAATGATATGTCAGCTTCAATTCCAATTACTACTGTTGATTGTTTTCTAATGGCGTTAGGAAGCAAATCACTGCTGAGCAAGAGCTATGATTTGTCTAATGATCCTAGATCTTTGGTACTTATACATTGAAATTGGTCTTATATTTTTCTAGTTTTGTTGCATCCAGTTTAGAATATGAATTCAATACATAGATTTGTCCACTTTCATATGTCAGGAGAGATTCTGCACTGGTGGCCACATTGGACACGTTTTGTTAGGCCACTTTAAAAGTTGTGTTAGTTTGTTGTCAAAGTTTAAATATTGTAAGACTTGACTTAAAAATATGCTTCTCTGATTTGAAAAGTCAAAGCCCTGGCAGCATTGGGCTCCAGTCCCTGCACGGTCACAGGTTGCCATCGCTGGACGGCTGCTGTCCCCTGTGGTCTGGAGAGTTGTACCCTGCATTGCCTCAGACCCTTCTGCATGCACTCCACTACTCAGGGCATAGTCCTGTCTCTGTGGGCACCTGTGCAGATGACCACAAGGCAGCTCAGCCGTTACTGATTCCTCTGCATGCAGATTCTTTCTTTTTTTTTTTTTTCTTTTCAGAGATACTTGGGACGAGGGCATTGACAGAGTTTACATTTTTTACATTCTCAGTGGCCAGGGGCTGGCCCAGTTGCTGTGGTACCTCCCTGATGAATGAGTCCGTCCATGCATCACAGTATCTGCCTTTCTCTCCAACCCAGTCATTAGTTTTCTGAGCCACTGTGTAAAATGAGAAGTGTGTTACAAATTTTATACTATCTCCTTTGTGTACGACAAGCATGTCGAGTGTCCCCAAGAACCCCCTTAGGTTTGATGATTTGCAAGGAAGACCCTCAGGACTCAGCTTATAGTCATAACACTCATGGCTAAGATTTGTTACAGCAAAAGTATATAAGGTAGACTGAGCAAAGGGTAAAGACACATGGGGCAAAGTGTGGAGGGAACTACTATAAGCTTCAGAGAGTCCTGTCCCCATGGAATCAATCACATAAGACATACTTAATTCCTGCAGCATCAGACTGTGACAGCACATGTAAGATATTGTCTATCAGGAAAGCTCTTTAGAGATTTATGGTCCAGGATTTTTACTGGGGATTCATCATGAGTACCTTCTACTTAGCTTGTCCCAAAATTTCAGACTCCCAGAAGGAAAGTGAGCATTTAGCACAAACCACATTGTACGATATAGACACGTAAATCACTACTATCAGTTAAGCAACACCCCTGTAATCCAAATTCCCAGGTGTTAGCCAAGGGCCAACTTTGTGAGCAAGCCCTTCTAAAGGTAGATTAATTGGTTAATTCATTAACCTTGTTCATCAACTGATATTAGGAACAAGGTCTTTGGGATACAAGATCCTGCTTTCATGGAAATGAAAAGGTTACAGTAAGTAGAGAGACATGAAACAGAAGACTTAAGAAAAATGTGCAGTATGTTAGAAGACGTTAATGCTATGGGGAAACATGCAGAGCAGTGTACGGACATCAGGACAGCCGGGGTTTGTGCCTGTGCTGGGGTGGAAGTGTTCGGTCTTACCAAGAGGGTGGGAGTTGAGCAAAGATTCAAAGGAGGTTACTGAGATCGATAATTATATGGGCAGAACACTCTAGAAAGACCAAAGGGAGAGGAACTGGGGGGTTGCAGCGGAATGAGCAAGGGTGTGAGATGAGTGAAGAAGAGGCAATGAGGGTGAGCGGTACTGGAGGGTGTGAATCCGCTGTAGGCACTTGGGGTTTTACTGTGAAAGAAATGGGTTGTCATTACAGGATTTTGAACAAAGAAGTGGTATAATTCTTTTTTTTACCATACATAACATGGGATTCAGATCAAGAAATAACAGTTACTTGTACCCATAATCCTTCCCTCCTTCTACTTCCCAGTTACTACCTCCTACCAAGGAAAATTTCCATCCTGACTTCTAACGCCAAAGATCAGCTTTATGTTAAAAAGTCATAAATTATTACTCTTTTGTAACTGGCATATGTTTTGTTTAATGTTTGTGAATTGTAGTCACAGTTCCTGCATTCTTACTGCTGACTGGTATTGTATGGTGATGCCACACTTTATCTAACCTCCTGTTGATGCGTATTTGATTTGTTGCCATTTTCAGACTATTGTAACGCTTCTATGAACATTCTCATACATCTTCCAATATGCGTATGAAGCATTTTTTTTATTTAACAAACACTTAAGAGTGGAATTACTGGATCACAGAGCATGCTTATGTTCAAATTTAGTGGATACTGCTTAAGAGTTTGCCAAAATGATTATATTAATTTACATGTCTATCAGCTAGACTTGTATTCTAATTATTCCATAGCCTTGCCAATACTTGGAACTATATTTATTTCACATTTTTAGTCATTCTGGTGCATATGGAGTGAAATTACTTTGTGATTTTAAGTGTCATTTCTTTGTTGGCTAGGAATTTGAGGACCTTTTATAAGTTAGATAGCTATTTAGATGTTCTCTCTCGTTTAAGTCTTTTCATTTTTTTTCAGTTGGTTTCTCTCTTTCTCATATTGACTTACAGAAGTTACTTTTATATTCTTGATATGAATCTGTGGTAGGCAGATTAATGACCTCTCGAAATGCCTGTGTTCCAATCCTTGGCACCTGTGAATATGTTATCTCCCAGGGCAAAAGAGACTTTGCAGATGAGATTAAATGTAAGGGACTTGAGATGGAGAGATTATCCTGCCCGTGCAAAGTAATCAATAGTTTTTCAATGTGGAAGAGGAAGGCAGAAGGAGAGTCAGAGAGATAGGAAGGGAAAGGAACAAGACCCTTCAAAGTCTTAGTGGCTTTGGAGATCAAAGAGAAGAGGCGGGCATCAGCCAAGGAATGTATCAGCCTTCAAAAGCTGGGAATAGCTCTCAGCTAACAGCCAGGAAAGTGGGAACTTGGATCCCACAACCACAAGCAACTCCATTTTCCCAAATGAGCAAGAAAATGAATTGTCCTTTAGAGACTCCAGAAACACAACCTTGCTGACACCTTGATTCTAGCTCAGTGAGAGCCGTGCATGTGACCTACCCAGAACTGTAAGATAAGTTTTGTTGTATAAGCTGCTGGCTTTTTGGTTACAGGAGCAATAGAAAACTAATGAGTCCGTTGTGCTATATATGTATTGCAAACATCCCCTACTGTGTGACTTATTTTTTCACAGTTTAATGCTATGATTTTAAGAGAAGTTCTTAATTTTTAAAATCAAGTTCCTCCTGAATGTCACAATGTGCCAGATTTACCCCAGCTTTACTAATGTAAAGTTGGCATACAACATTGTATAAGTATAAGGTGTATAATGTGCTCATTTGGTGTGTGTATGTATTATGAAATGATCATTGCAATAAGGTTAGTTAACACATCTATCACCATACTTAGTTACCATTTTTTGTGTGTGAAGAGAACATGAAAGACAACTCTCTCAGCACCTTTCCAGTGTGTAGTATAGTGTTGTAATCGCAGTCATTGTGTTGCACATTAGATCTCCGGAACTTATACCTGGAAGTTATGCCCTTTGATCACAGATGCCCATCCCTCTCACAGCCCCTCCGATCTACTTCCTGTTTCTGTGAGTTTGGTTTTTAGATTCTGTGTATGAGATCATACAGTGTTTGTCTTTCTTTGTCTGAATTATTTTACCTAGCACAGTGACCCCCAGCTTCATCTCTGTTGGCACAAATGGCAGAATTTTCTCTTTTATGACTGGGAAGTGACAGAAATCAACAGAGAAACTAGACAAAACAAATGTTGGAAAGTCAGACAAGTCTTTCTAAAAAGATTGAGTGTGCATATAATTTAGCTAATAGATTTTATCATATTAATTTGATTTCAAATACTGTAGAGGCAAATAGCTCAGCGAACCCAAAAGCTTCTGAAGTTGCCATAGATTTTCAGTAGTTGTTCCTAATGAACATTTATCAATATGTGATAATACACAATGGTAAATTTTCAACTGAAAATTTGTAACACCTCAAAAACATAGTTGTGCCTAAAAGTGTTAAGAGTAGTGACTTGAAAATGCTGCTTAATAGTTTAGTTGACAAACTTTTTGTTTCCTATCATGCTGATAAATGGAACATTAATGACTGCATACAGATACACATGTCAAGATCTGACCATCTGACATAACTAGACAAGCATATCTTAGGATATGTGTTTGAAAAACATTTAAAGACAAGTATATTGATTATTGAATGGTAGAATCTTAGAGTCAGAAATGACATTGGAGTTTAATCAATGTTGTATCTGCTCAAATGTGCAAAGCTCATGATGGGGGGGCTAACATAGGTTTATGGTTGTGAGTATGTGAAACAGTTTATTCCTGTATTATTTTTAATTATTAATCATTTTCCACACAAACAACTGTAAACTTACTTTTGCCCAACATTGTATATGATAATGGGCATGTATTTCTTACACTTCTGAATCTCCATCTGTATTTCTCATTGCTTATTCAGAAGCACTATATTTTACCTACATATTTATATTTATCATGCATAAAATACTTTCAGACAACCAGTTATGTTTAGTTACCAAGCAGTTGACTTTGAAGTATTGTCCTGTAATTATGATTATAAAAGTTGGGAAGGAAAACTCAAATAGCCTAAGCTAAGTATGAAATACAAAGTCTTAAAAATGGAGTCCCCAGTAATTAACATCTTTTCCAACAACTTTGAACCAGAATTTTCATTTGGGATATATATGTTAGCAGGTGAAAGAAAGAGAACTCAATGTGTTTCACAGACAAATGAACTCAAGTTTAGCTGGATCCCCAGAGAAAAAATAGTGAAAAGAAACAGCTGTCCTTATGTGGACTAAGGACTAAATTAGTAGTAAACCACTTTAAGAGAAATTCTGGGAGAAAGGTCACTTTCACAGAAGAACATGATAGTACAAATATGCAAAGTTGCTGTAAATATATGGTTCTGTGTTATTATTTATGAGGTAAAGAAAAAATAAAGTGACCAAAAAGAAGGGAAATTTAAATACACTATAGTTCAGCTATAAAATTGATTGATATGGCAATGTACACAGTACCAAAGTGATACATATAAACAGGCATGTATGTTTGATACTATTTTTATAAAAAATATACATACAATAAGTATGAAAAACCTTATATTTAGAGGTATATACATTAAAATAGTAGTAATGATTCTTTGAGAGTGATTGGAATTTTTTAATTTTTTAACCTTCCATATTGTCTGAAGTTCTTGCCATAAGCATTCCCTTTTTATTTTTAATTTTTAAAAATCTCTTAAATTTCAGTATAGTAGAATAATACACCTTCACTGTAAAACTTCTATTTGATTTATGAGGTAAACGCTCAAATCATTTTGAGGTCCATTCTTTCCCTGTATATTGACTTATGTTTACTGGTATGCATTCAAATGTATTCTTTAATCACATGGATCACTTTCCACATGTTGTTTATTCATTGTATTTATTCATTTATTCTTTCTGAGTATCTTGTAGATTTTTTTTATAATGGTATACTTAGACTGAAGTCAAGCCTGATATATATTTTTAAATTTTTTTCAATTACAGTTTACATTAAATATTATTTTGTAGTTCCAGGTGTACAGCATAGTGATTAGACAAGCATGTCCTTTAAAGTGATCCCTTGATATTTGAAGTACCCATTTGGTACTGTATATAGTTATTACAATATTAACGATCATATTCCCTATGCTGTGCTTTATATTCCCATGACTGTTTTTAATGACACTTCATACTTTTTAATCCCTTTACCTTTTCTCCCTGCTCCCTGTCCCTCCTCCCTTCTGGCAGATATTAGTCTGTTCTCTGTATCTATGACTCTCTATTTTGTTTATTTTGTTCTCTAGATTCCAAATGTAAGTGAAGTCATATGGTGTTTTTATTTTTCTGACTGACTTATTTCACTTAGTATAATACCCTCTAGGCCCATCCACACTGTCACAAGTGGTAAAATTTTATTTTTTACGGCCAAGTAATATTCCATTGCACATATGTACCATTACATTTTTATTCATTCAGCTATTGATGGGCACTTTGGTTGTTTCCATATTATGGCTATTGTAAATAAAGCTGCAATGAATATAGGAGTGTATATATTCTTTCAAAGTAGCGTTTTGGTTTTCTAAGGCTATATGCCCAGGAATGGAATCACTAAGTCATAAGGCAGTTCCATTTTTAAATTTTTGAGGACCCTCCACACTGTTTTCAACAGTGGCTGCACCAGTCTGCATTCCCGCCAACAGTGCACAAAGGTTTCCTTTTCTCCACATCCTCATCACACTTGTCATTTGTTGATTTATTGATGATAGCCATTTCGACAGGTGTGAGATGATATCTCATTGTGGTTTTAATTTGCATTTCTCTGATTAGTCACATTGAGCATCTTATCATATGTACTGGCCATCTGTACATTGTCTTTGGAGAAGTGTCTGTTCAAGTCCTAGGACCATTTTTCAATCATATTGTTGTTGTTGTGTTGTTTTTTTTTTTTGGTGTGGAGTTGTATGAGTTCTTTATAAATTTTGGACATTAACCTGTTATTGCATGTATCACTGGCGAACATTCAGTACTATTCTAAGACTGGTGAAGCTGATATCCCTGTCTTGTTCCCAATTTAAGTTTTTCCCCAATAGATTATCATGTAAGCTTTGGGTTTGTCACATATAGCCTTTGCTTGATATTTTATTACTATTAAACATTTAGAAAGTAAAAAAATTTTTTTTAGTATTTGATTTATTTTCAACCTTTTGCCTTTTCATAGGTCATGCCTCGGTACCTGCTGTGACGTTCCTTTTCTTTCTTTAGTTACCAAACCTCTAATCTCCCATCATAAAATTCAGCTCAGTGGAGAGTTTCTCTTTAAAATGTTATCCCAAATGGGTTTCTCTGCCCTATTAGTATGTTCTAAGAGTAGGGCATTTTGTTAGTGCTTCAATTTTTTTCATCTTACACATTTAGTGAAAACTTAATTCTTTGAATTTTTGTTTCTTGCTCTGGGCTCTGAGCTGTTCAAGGGCAAGGAAAATGTGTCTCGTTAACCTCGTACCTGCTGCAGGGCGTGCTGCTTGATAGGTTCTTAATGCATGTTTAGAGAGAATGGAAAAAAATGATTTAATATTTAAAATGCTAGCAGTAAGTGGCTGTCAGAGGTCAATCACCTTTACTTTATTATATAAGTCTTGGTATTCCTTAGCTAGCAATCATCACTGTAGATTTTTGAAAATGGAGAAATAGAGTGTAGTTGAAATGGAGTTCCAAAAGAACCTGCTTTTATATTAGTTTAACTGTTAATATATCACTGTTTTATTATTTTTTTAAGTAGACACTGACAGGTCAAACATGTTGATGTTGAAGAGAAAGCAAATGTGTCTAATTGTGTTAGGATATTTCCTAGTAAAGTGACACTTGACCATGACAAGACAGGATGCCAAGCATGAGATTGTGACTCAATAGAGATGCCAAAGGGCTGAGCCTCTGTACCTTGTTTGAGCTGAAAAAGGAAACCTGGTTTCTTTTGAGAGCTAAGGAGCGCCAAGTCAACTGCTGTGCCTCCGAAAACAGGCAGTACTTCCAGATACATGACTTTCAAATCTTTCTACCCGAGCTACGCTGAAAACTTACTGTTGAAACATAAGCAATTCAAGCAAGTTGGTATAGTGGTGAGGTAAAAGAGCTTCTGTAAGAGTTTATCTACAGTCAGCACTTCAGAGGAGGGTCACGCGTGTGCCTGTCTCCCTGTGGAGTGCAACACGGGCAGGCATTCTTCGACACTTGAAAGCTGCTTGGGACATAGCATTACTTTTCATTTTGTACTTTTTGGATATGTTTTGAAATTTCTAACCACATGAGAATTTTTAAAATTTTCTTTACTTTTGAAAGGAAGCTTGAAAAGGCTTGTGAGACCAGGAAGCAGTAATTACAAGAGAACATAAGAAAATACTGAGGAAGGGAAAAGATTTCCAACTAAAACTGCCAATACAGAAAAATAACTTGAAACTTGCTGAGCAAACCCAGGGAAAATTTCTGTATTTTTATATTAAAAAAACAATATAGTTTTGCCATTAAAAAATTATTTTATCTGAGCTATAGAGATGAACATGAAGAAGTTTCTCTAAACTTTAAATTTTTTAAGTGCCACAACCAATGAAATAAGATAGGAGGGGCAGCTTAAAATGCACATAGAATCTCAAGAAAAAGAAGTTTTAAAATAAGAAGGACCATAGGCAAAATAACATGTTTAAAAAAAATTCAAGTGAATCAAGGTGGAAGGTTGACATACAAAAGACAGTTAAAAATATACTTAGCACCTCTGGATTTCCAGTAGCAAGTGATGTGCTGCACATATCACACTCATAAAACAGAAACCTGTTTTTTTATCAATACTAAAGGGCTGGAAACTTGTTTCTCATATCTTGCATGAGGCAGTAAACACAGTCTCCAATGACATCCTCACAATGTGCGCCTTGAGGATGCTTCTCATAAGTACTTTCGTTGTAGGCTAAAGGCATCGGTCATGACATTGCTCAGGATGGTCACTGCTGCCATTAGCAAATACACCACCATTTGCTTTGTTAAACACACTTAGAGTTTCTATAGAAATGGATGCCCTGAATACCTATAGTGGACCTTAAGGTGTTGCCTTCCCATTTCCCACTCTCCTACATATTTTGATTGCCTTCACTCCTCTGTGATTCACATCGTAGTAAGCCCCACATGGTGATTTTGCACAAACAGTCCTGACCTCTCAGCTGGATCAGGAATAGGAGTCCGATTGATCCAGGATGGACCAAGGTGATCTTTACTCTAGCTCCTAGGCCTTGCTCATACAGGTATTTATCAGTTTAGGCCATCTCTTGAGTAATCATAGTCCTTTCCCGTGGTGTTTGCAAGACAGAGAGGGAGGGGGAGAGATGGAGTGAGGGGTAAATGATAGTCTCTCTTCTGGATGCTGATAATATAAAAAAGCTCATGGATAGTTAAGATTAGACATGTTTAGACAGCCAAGTAGAAGGTGACCTGTAGATGGAGGGAGCTGTGAGTCGAGTACACAGAGAATAGGACGCATGACACAAAGATTTAAATCTCTACTCTTGGCTTCTTTGAGACATCTCTGTTTCCTATAAAGAATGGAAGAAAGGAGTATTCTGTCACTTAAATTAGTTTAAATAAATGCAGATTCCCTCAGGCATTTACATTTTTATTTCTCTTAACCAAGTTTCCCTTGGTTTTGCTGCAGTGAGCCAGAGTTATGTTCCCTGACAAGTGCCTGGAGAACAGGTGTTCCGTGTCACTGAATCAGAGCCAAGAAGTACATTTTAACAACTGGACAAGTTAGGGAGAGCACCAGCAGTCTTTTATGAAAATTGAGGTCTCTAACAAGGACATATACTCAAATAGGATATAGCCTCAAATTTGTTCTAAATATGTGTAGCTTCTTTGGAATATTCCTTTGTTTAACCTTAATTGTGTGTTATGTTTTAATATTCCTGCTGGAGAGTTTCGGGATCAAAAGATGACAGACTCTTTGGATGCAGTTCAGATAGTCTATTGACTTCAGTGAAAAACTGGCTTCACTTTCTCTTCTGCCCATTTTTATATGTCTATTTGAGGAAATGTGCCCTTTGGGTCATGATCTTGAAAACCAAGACTGTGTATATTCCTCTTTGCATCTCCCATAGGTGACTGAAGAATGTCTGTTACAAAAGGTATACTCAGTAGGAATCCCCAAATGCTCCCTCTTCAAGATCTTTCTAGAAGGTATTGAACTGACAACAGTTGCTTTGTGGGGAGAAACAAAGAAGCTTTGATCCTTCTTCTGTAAAATCATCAAAAAATCTTCCTTGGGGTAAAGTAGCTCAGAGGTTTCCGTTCGCTTTAGGTCACATCAAACCCACTATTGCACATGCAGCCATAGGAGGACATCTTGTGCTTTTCTGCTGGGAGTGGAGTACAGAAGACCGTTCTTCTGCACTTCTGACCAGGGACACCACAGTACATCTCGTACCAGAGAGGCTCAAAGAGAGGCAGGACAGGGGGAGCACAAGTGGTGACCTGCTTTTAGCAGAGGCTACTTTTTCATACTCCTTAAAGCTGAACTCCCTTCAAAGTGGGTAGGGTTGATATTCATCCTGAGTTCATCTATTAACTGGTGGTCAGGAGGTGGGCGCCTCTTATCCCATGAATCTGTTTATATACATTAGACAAAATGAATGCTTTTCCTCCAAAGGAACATCTCTTAGGGTGAGAAAAAACTTATTTCTATGAGTTTCTAAAATTGTGTAAAATCAGGGTAGAAATCTGCACTCTTCTGTGCTTGCATAGATAGTCTTCAGCCTTTGTTAGGTTTTTTCAGAATTAGGCTTGGCTCTCAGAGGGTCCTGGGCTCTGGGCAGATTGGCTGGACAGCCTTCAGACAGGCAAACAATTGCCTAAAGCAGTGCATTGTTTTGACCAACTCCCTGCAGCTCAGACTCAGTGGAGATTATTTAATAATGATAATATTCTCTACAACAAAATGTACCCATAGAATTTGCAGTCTTCAATGGCATTCTCATGTAAACCTCTTGACTTTAGTCTGAAATACCAATGACATAGATTTAGACAAGTTTCCCCTGCTATGAAGCAAAACTCATTATGATGCAATCACTTTAATCGAGAGTACATAAGGGTTATTAAGTATCAAACTGTGTGTGTTTATTGCTCATTACTATATTTAGAGGTTTAAATAGCTATACTGGTTTGAAAGGTAATCATAAGCTTTCAAATATTTAAAACCCGAGTGGCTAAACTGTTGGTTTATTCCAAGTTCATGATTTTGTTTAGACAGGAGCAAAATGGTTTTCATGTGTAACTTTTCATCAGTGAGGTGAATTGCAGGCACAGCACACAGAGAAGACATTTCCTACATTAGCATGTCAGTGGGCAGAGAGGCAGTGTGAATTTACAGTGTCGGAGCCCTTATCTGGACCATTCAGGCTGTTTGAGAGGGAAATAAAGAGTGAGTTTGAATTTACCATGCAAAGTTACCTTTGTGGTTGTGACTGTGTAGTGCCAGAAATCTGGAACTATAATTTATTTATGAGGCTGCTTTCTTTTTTAGATATCAGTAGCCAGTATCACAAATGGACATAATGATTATTAGTTACATTCACTTAATAATTGCTCTCTTTGCTCAGACTAAACCTCAGATTTAAAGGAAATAATGCGTATGGGAGTAATAGACTTCCAAAATTGGTTATAATTAAACTTAATTAAAGACTTTGGGAGATATATCAAAATATGATAAAAGCTTCAAATCAAGCCAAAACTTCTGGGAACCCTTTCCTGTTTAAAAAACAAAAGGAAAAGGAAAGTTTAGCTTTTATTTTTTTCTGCAACAAAATAAAAGCATTAATTGCAAAGTAGACAGTCATTTGAAAACATTTAAAGTTGTCATTTTGAACATTCTAAGACAAGTTTCTAGCATACATGGAAAAAATAATAATGGATACCTTTTTCTCTTGAAATGAGTGCTGGTCATAGCTACTCATAGATACTCTGTTTTACCCTGTCATTGTGGTTATGGAATGAGTCTCAGTGTTTTTTTTTTTAAATGAAAATGCTAATGCATTTAATATATTAAATTAATATATTAAATTAATTTTATTACCTTTAATTAATATTACCCTTAATTAATTACCTATAATTAATATATTACCTTTAATTAGGATTCTTCCAGTCCTCTTTTCTGAAGCTTTAAAGGGCCTAGTCATCTGTAATAATTCTGATCTGTGCCTAAAGGGGAAAGCTCAGACCTCAGGGACTGCTGAGACCCTGCCCCAGAGAAAACTGCTGCCCTCTCCAGTGATCTTTACAGGGTAGTAGCTGCATGGTGAGCAGGCTGCGTTGAATAAGAACCTTGCCTCAGCACGTGGCTGTGCACATTAAATTTTACTCAAGAAGTTCTTAATAAAGGCAGGTCACTCAAGATAGAATGCCAAAGACAATAATTCATCTGCTTGAGCAATCACCTTAACTACCGGTGAGCACAGAATCATTTAAAAGTGTTGCCAATTAATATTTTCCTTGTTTAATAATGTCAAACTTGGATGAGGTTTATTACATTTTATTTCTACATGTAACACTTTATTACATTGAGAAAAATTGTTTATGTAATATATAAACATATTGAATATGTTTTATATGTAAACATATAAAATACATTAAAAATATATAGGTGTATATATATTTTATTTCTAGATGCTGTGGCCAGTTATACCTTCCCTAACCATCACCATCTTCCCAATAAAAGATTTGAATATATAGGAATATAGAAATTCTGTAGGAAGAACTGTGTCTAACTCCTACACCCTAAAAAAACCCTGATGCTCAAAGTTATTTGTTAATAATGACTTGGTTGATAAGGATTTGTTTAATAATGTCTGGTTAAAAGCTATGAGGAGATTCTTTATATCTTGACATATCTCCTCATTGCATATTTGGACTATTGTCTGTTCAGGAACAGCAGTTCACCTGTTGTGATCTCGTGCCTAGAGCAAAGTTACCTGGAATTAAAGATTAAGCTGCCCAATTTACTCATCCACTTAATATATACTGAGTTTTTCTGTGGACTACATTGTTTTAGAAACAGAGATGAAAATCCAGTCCTCAATAGGTTGACAATATATTAAGGAAGATAAAAACTGTATGCAAATTACTATAACATAGAGTAGGATAACAAAGCCACATTTCAAATTAGGGGGAGAAGACGGATTATTCAGAAATTGTTGGGCAGATCACTGCTGATGGAACTGTGCACTAGTGCTAATGTTATGGGGAGAAATTGAGCGATGTCTGTTAAAAGACACAGGAATTCTATTTGGTCCAGAAATCCTACATTTTGGAATTTGTCTTGCAGATATACTTACACATGAAAGGCATTATATATATATATTTGAAGATGTTTATGACAGGATTCTTCTTAGTAGTCATAAAAGGAAAAGAGACAGCTAAAGGTGCCCATCTGTGGGCTTTCATATAATGTTGAACAGAATAAGCCATCCTCTGGTATGATTCACAGGGAAGGGCACACTGTTCACCTCTGTGCTGTTCTTGCCAAAAATGCATAAAGTCAATCTGAGCATGAAAAAAAACATCAGATGAGCCCAAACCAAAAGACATGGTACAGAATACCTGACAAGTGCTACTCAGAGTGTCAGCATGATGAAGGGCAAGGAGAGATTGAGGGACAGTCAAAGACTGCAAGACACTAAGGAGGTATGACAACTAAATGAGGCTTGAGACACTGGACTGAATCCTGGAGCAGGAAAAGAACATTAGAAAAAAGAGGTGAAATTCAAGTACGTATTGTTTATAGCTAACAGAATTGTAACAATGCTAATTTCTTAATTTTCTTAATTGTGCTATCAGTGGTCATGCAGTCTGTTAACATTACAGGGAGCTGAATGAAGGGTGTAGAGAAATCCCTGTACTGTTTCTGTAACTCATCCATGCATATGAGGAAATAGTGTTCATGTTTAAAGACTGTTAATACTGCCAACCCATCTCTTACCCACTGCTTTTCCCTGCTGTTTTGAAGCAAAATGGGACTAACTCCTGTAATTTTAAACTACATTTGGACACTTTTTTTTTTTTTTGAGGGGTGGGGAAGAAGGGTAGGGAAAGAGAGATTTGTTGGCACTTATCTATGCGTTCTTTGGTTGGTTTTTGCATGTGCCCTGACTAGGGATCGAACCTACAACCTTGGTGTATCCAGATGAGGCTCTAACCAGCTGAGCTACTCAGCTCAAAACTGCTTTAATTAGAAGAACAAACCTAGAATAAAGCAATCAATTTTTTGCTATTTCATAATTATATATTTCTATTTAATTTTTGTTAACCGTTTTAGGTTTCTGTGGGACTTATGTCTTCATATAGAAAATTTTGCACTGAGATAGAAAAATATTTTAGAGCATATTCTTTCTGTCTTTGCAACAACAAATTAATTCATAAAGTTAATATCACTCCTGTGCAACATATTGTGGTAAGTATTAATAAAAATATGAATTAATCAATTAGGGCAATGTAGGTAAAAAAATCTATAATCTACTCAACACTAAATTAGCTATAAGAATGCATAGCTTTTTAAGTAGATTTTCTGATAAAATAGTTTTGAAGACATATTCACATCTTTTTCTAAAAACTATTGGGCCTTCCCAACTTGCTTTGTGCCTAGTTCACCATATCACAAACTGATTGTTGGAATGGAATGTTTTTTTGTCATTACCTACTACCTAGTTTTCCCTTATTTTCTTTTAGGTTTTTTTTTCACATTTTTTAAGTTGTTGTTTAACCCGGCAATTTCATTTTCTTGTTCTATGGCCCTGGGATACATATTAATGAAACAGAGTGTGAATGGGGAATGGAGGAGGCTATTGTCAGGCATGTGCTAATTACTCTCTATTTTGGTGTAAATAGGGAGGGTTTTCAGCTTGAACATGTACAGGTCAGTGTACAGAGGATTATAGGCATATCATTTTCAAAAGAAGTCCTGTCCCTGATAGCATCTGTTCAGGTAAACACACCTTTGATGGGAAGTGTGTTCAGGGTTAGGGTTTTCCCTTCAATTATTTCACTTGGATTAGCCTCACAACTTTGTACCTGCTCCACTGATTTAGGTAGCCTCCAGCCTAAAAATGTGCTTTATTTGGTTGTAACAGTGTTGACTAACCCAGGATTGATTGCTGAAATTTAGAGAAATTCATTTTAGAGAAAAAATGAATTTCCAGCTTCTTTTGTATAATAAAAAATGTGGCAATGCTAGGCTCATCTTCCTGAATGGCAAAATTCTGCTAGTGCTGGGTAGTAACTGTCCCCTTTAGGTGGGGCAGGCACTATCCATTTGCCACACACCCAAACTCTCCCTGATGTCTTTCTGACCCTGAGAAACATTACCACTTGCAATTTACCATCATATTTAAAAGAAATAAAATCCTTCGTACCATGATGAATAAAAATCCAGGTGCTGTAGATAACCAGCCTGCCTGAGTGCCTATGGAAAAGCATCTCCTACATCTTCTGTAACTTTGAATGCGGGGTGCTGTGCAAAAAGAACACCTGCCCCAGCTCAGGGAGCAGGTGGAAGTACCTGGCAAGTTACTTCATCTGTAGCTCACCTTTTCCCCCACACACTATACAGAAGGAAGAATCTTTCTGCACAGACCCCTTCCATTAATTTTTGTTCATAATGCCATTTGATAAAATTCTATTGAGACAATAAACAATCATAATTATAGAGTACACTCATTTTGCATTAAGCTGACAAAAGTTAAACTTAAAGGTTTGACAACTATACAACAATACACTTCCAAGTAAAGCAAACAAAAATACTTTCAAGAAAAATAAAACTACTTAAGAATGTGAGTGATTCTGCCTACCATTCCACTCACTACCACTTGTTGCAACCAAAGTGAGAGATGAATCCCTTATTCCTTCGGGCAGCCTGATTTACCCAGAACTTCTCATTGAGTTAGGATTGTGACCCTCTGAGCGATATCTTCTGTTTATAAAAACACTAAAAAAATAACATGACCTTTAGTGAAAAGATATGAAGGAAACTGAAATGTATATTGCTAAGTGAAAGTAGCCAATCTGAAAAGGTTACTTATCCTATGTTTCCAACTCTATGACATTCTGAAAATGCAGGACAATGGAGACAGTGAAAAGATTAGTGGTTTCCAGGGGTTAGAAAAGAGGGTGGGATGAACAGGTAGAGCACAGAGGATTTATAGAGAAGTGAAACTGTTATGTATGATACTACAATGGCATATATACTTGATTATGCATTTGTCCAAACCCATAGAATGAATGATTTTGAAAGAGAACCCTAATGTAAACCATGTAGTCCAAATAGACTCTGAGTGATAATGATCTGTCAATGCAGATTTATCAGTTTTACCACTTGGGATGCTGATAATGGGGGAAACTATGCAAATGAGGGAGAGGAGTATGTAGGAAAAATCTGTATCTTCCTCTTAATTTTGCTGTGAACCTAAAGCTGCTCTTAAAAAAAGAAATAGGCCCAAGTTAAAAAAATCATGAGATATAACAAGGGAAAAAGGCTTTCACCCATGTGATGTGAGACTCCACTAAATGTTCTTTCAACTTCGATATGACCATAGTAGTCAGAAACTTTTACTCTAGGGTATTTCTACTAACCATACTAGTGTAAGGCATTCACCTTATCATAGACCATCTGGAGCCTTCCTAATAAACAAAGACAGCCATGTCTTCATTATCTTGAATTTAGTTTGGCTGATTCTTCCTTACAAATTAATTTCATACTAGTTCATATTTCTGTGAATTATATTTTCCTGTATCTCTCACCCTTGCCCTGATCCAAATCTGGATCACTGGTCTTGAATTGCTTTGACATTTTTACCTCATATTGGGGGCTTGCTTAGCCAGTTCTGTATCTCACTGTTTACTTTTATCCTAAGTCTTTCTCTCCTGCAGTCTTGTCATGTAAAGTCTCCATTACTCATCTGCCTTCCCTTCTCTTTCAATTATCTTGAAAGCACTTTGAAACAAAGAGTAAATTAAAAGTCTCATGGCTTTACATTTTTAACTTAGGAGCTTAGAAATATGAGTATTTAAGGACAAATGTCAAAATTTGACAAGTCTGTTTCTGTTTTCATTCAGATTACATTAATATCTTGTTACTGTGCCTTTCAGTGTGTAAATAAAACATTTGCTTTGGATATGGTATTTAGAATCAAAGATTATAAATTACCTTCTGGTCATAAATATCAAATCCATAATCAGTAATAAAGCTGTATTCCTTAATTACTTTGCTTCTACCATCTGCCAAGGAATACATTAAAGAATGTAGTAAACGAAAGGAGCGAGCTGTAAACCCTGACTGAAATTCCTGTGAAACGCCCGTAGGAGTTTTCCCTTGCTATAAATGACACATTACTTCAGTGGAAGATTTAAGGTAAGGGGAGGGAAAAGGAAGCTGTCATGGAAGATTGAAAGGCAAATGTGTGATGGCTATAAGGCAAACTTCCACAGCTCCTCTTAAGCCTTCTTAAATTTTAACTCTTGATTGGACTATAACACAGCATTGATATCCTATCTCTCTGCATGTGATTGCATACATGTAAAAAAGATACATTATAATTTGTTGCATTTTGAAGTGAAATTGCCTTTGCTCAAGTAGTAAGATGTAAAACTCTGGGCAAAATTTTATGGCAGTAACTGTTAGACTTGAAATTTTGAGATGTGTATTTGAGCCTGAAAATTGGTTTTTATGCTTGGGCACTGTACTGTTTGCCATCAACTTGAGGCACATAGAATGTTCAGGCTGGGAGGATTTTGGAAAGCATCTAGTCTAATATTCATTTTAGGGATGAGTTAAAATAAAAATTATGAAAATGTAGAAAGATGAATTTAGGGCATTACTTGTTTGAAGATTCAGTTTGTTGTTTCATATTACTATATATATTACGGGAGTGATTTTCAATAGTGTTGCAGGAATTTTTAAAACATGCAATACCTGATTACTTAGTCAGAGGCATTGAGCTCTTTTCCCTTAGATTTTCTAATTAAAAAAAAAAAATAACAGCCAATACAATAGGCATCTGGTGTGAATGCCCTGTCTTGAACCATAAATGTACAGTGTAAGTCATATAATAGTGTTTCATCTTATTGGTCAAGTCACATAATAAGGTTGTTTCTGATTGCTTAATTCTTGGTACTACAAATCCTTACAAATCAGCATAGGCATCTAATTTTCAAAAGTCACTTTGGAGCAAAAAGGATGGGTAATTACTGTTATTATTTTTGTAAATCAATTAAAATTTTACTTTTTGTCTTATCAGCAAAAAAATACATTTTTTGGTGTGAAACAGAATTTTTGTCATTAGTTTATGTGTGCCATGAGATGAAAAAGGTTGAAAATCACAATAAGATTAATCCAAATTGAAGACACTTCAATACAAGTGATAGTACTTCTGCTTAAAAAGGAAAAAAAAAAAGTAAAGGCTGTATTTATTTAAATAAAACTTATGCTATCCCTGGTTGAGGTTACTGTAATGGCATAGACTTATAATGAAGGAGGTTGGTAACAGCTTCTCAGAAAAAAGCAAAACTGGTTTCTATTCATTTTAAGTCACTAATCAACAATTAAAATTGTGTTAGATAATGTGATTATTAGCATTAAGCATATGAATTTTATTAACCAAGATTTATATGATAATCTTGAAGAAATTTTGGGATATGGCTAACCAGGCTACCTTTATAATAAGAATTTTTAACTTTAGGAATACCAAGATTCTAATCTTATGATCAATTTAAAAAATTTCATTTAATATATATGTTTTTAGAATGGATAATGTTGGTATGATAACATAATTTTCCATTTTTACTATTAGTGTAATTTCATATTCCAGAATTTGCTTTAGTATGACATTCAGCATTGCTTCTTGCTTTTTGAATCTATTTGGATCACTTATAGCATGAAAGTCTTACACAATAACAGAGACACTGAGAATAACGAATGAGATACTTTTATAATAAACCTGAATGTGAACCTTGAATGAATGCTGATATGTAAGAGAAAGTTAGGAAATGGAGACTCCAATATGTCTAATATGTTTGTCTCTATAGATAAATGTGAGGAGCTAAAAAATTCCTATAATAAGAAAACTGTATAAATTAAGCAAGATTCAACAGGCCTATCAAATTGCCTAACATCTACTATATTCAAAGGTGAGCAAGAAAAAGAAATAAAAAATACAGTATTCTGAGCTTTTCAATTCTTAAACTATGTATTAATTAATACAAATAAATGGCCGAAGGGCTCCTATAGTTATGAGTCAGACAAAAATTTCAGTACTCAGAATTCAACAAAAGCAGCAATATGTCTTGATGGTGGAATAAAAAGAAAATAACTTCAAGTCATATGCAGATTCAAATCCTGGTTCTGCCATATTTTAGCTGTATGATAATGGATGCACTAATTACTATGTCTGAGCTTCAGTGTTAGATCTTAAGGGAGGTTTCAATAATGTATTTAAATGCCTAATGTGATCAGGTAGCAATATTTGTAGTTTCCTTTCTCTATAAGCCCTGGGTGTGAGGGGAACTACTTGGCACACCATTGCTTAGAAAATTGGAACTCACACTCTATTGGGTAAATATAATTTAATAAAGTTGGATATTTTTGCAAAAATTTTCGACTAAATAAGTAAAACTAGGGTGAAAGGAAAGAATGCAAGAACTTTTGAAACCTCAGGCATTAGTTAATTCATCAAGATTAGAGACCGAAGTAAAAGCGGTTTAGAATAATAAGGGTTGGAGAGAAGAAAAGATAAGATTAGGAAGAGGGGATTTGCTAAGTAAAGAAGGGGACATAAAATGTTACAAAGGAGAGAGGAAAAATTGTAGAATAGTCAAGATGGTGCTGTAAACTATAGAGTGCTAATGCTTGGGAATTCATGCCAGCCAGCCCAAATTTGTGAGCCGCTCATGAAGATCTAATCCTGTCTGAGCCAGATAGGAGATTGTGTTTGAATGGTAAAAGGGACAAGAATCTATTAGCCTGTGATTAAATTATTTCACTGACTTTCAACTGTTTTCTGAGAAATACAGAATAAATTGAGGGCTCATTTCTCATGAGCAATAGTATTTTGGGGTAATATTGATAATATTTCCTTTTGATTTTTATGAAGTTGTAGGTTATTTTGTTTATGCTTGTATATAATAATGAAAGGGGTAAGATTAAATATGTGGGAAAATAATTAAAAGATTCAATACAGTCAGTTTATTTTACCAGGAATAAATATACCAGGAATCATGGGTTACAGGTATGGGCTGGAGTTAGACACAGCTGGCATTCAGTCCCTATTCTTCCATTTTTGTGGAATTGGTCAAGTTATGTAACAGTTTCAAGCCACAGTTTCAGACCTCAGTTTCCTTATCTGTAAATGAGGCTATAAATACAGTTCACTTCACATGCTATTATTGGTTATGACTAAATAGCAGGAAAAAAAGGAAGGGTGGAGGGAGGAGAAGGAGAGATGGAGGAATGATAAAAAGTAGAAAGCATGGGGAGGGGAGAGAAATAGTCAATTAGAACAAAATCATTTTCTGTTTGTGCTTTAATTTGGAATCTCTGAAATGAATATATTTCATGAAAGGATGGTATGTGCACTAAGTTTTCTTTTTTCTGAAAAGCTGTTTCTGCAAGAACACATTCAAATATCAGGAAATTTCAGATATGCATGTCTAAAATTTGTAGTGAACATAGAGGTTGGCCACTGTCATATCCTGGTCATCAGCTTTTAAATCAAATTCACTTGTAAAAGAATTCAAGTAATTTATAATAGCCAGCTGAAATGTCAACTAAAGCCTGAATTAAGATTTATTTATGCACTAGTGTCAAAACAATTGAAATATGGTGTCCTAAGAAAGTGTCATTTGGGATGTTAATGTTCTTAATGGTAGCCCAGAAATGGTTGAAATAGATGTGATGTAACTGACAATTCTTACAGAATTTAAGAAAGCTTAGTTTTCTCTCTTAAATATACTTTTATACATTTCATTATATTTTTGCTTTCATATTTTCATATTACACACAGAAAGTCTGGAACATAAATGTTTTATTTATACTGTTTAAGGACTATAGTTTAATGAAAATCCCATTTTGACACAAATCCAAGAAGCCATAAAAATGCATGTAATCATAAAATATTTCTGTTTAAAATTTACCATAAACAAACAACAGATAAATAACAACTTGGGGGGGGTATATTTGCAATGCATGCCCCACAGAAAGTGCTAATGTATAAACTATAAATTAGTGAGAATAAAATCCAAGTATATAATAGAAAAATGAACCAAGCATAAGATAGTTAACAGGAAAAAAATAAAAACAAATGGTTCTTATAAAAGAAGAACCTACTCAGCTTTATTAATAAGAGAAATGTCAGTTGAAACTACAATATCATTTCCCACTTTTCATATTAGCAAATCTGAAATTAACAAAGTGACCAACTTTGTTAAGTTGGTCTTTTGTTGTGACCAACTTTGTTAAGTTGGTCTTTTGTTGAGACCAACTTAACAAAAAGCCCACAGTGTTGGCAAATTCTAAGTGCAACAGACACTTTCACACAATGATGGAAGTAAAAATTGACCTAATTTATAAGGAACATAATTGTCAATAGCTATGAAAATTAAAAAAATCAGAACAGTATGTGCCTCACCTTTGACCTGGCAATGCTACTCTTCGATTTCTCAAATATATGGCTTTACTCATTTCACACAAAGGAAGAATGAACAATTTACAAAGATTCTCATTGCAGACTTTTTGTGATAATAGAGGACTGGACATACCCAAATATTCCTTAAAAAAGGACTAATTAAGTTGATTATGATATATTTATATAGTGAAATACTCTTTAGCTGTTAAGAAGGATAAAATTGGCCTATAGGCTCCAGTAAGAAAAGTATCCAAGATATACCATGTCAAAAAGTTAATATTCAGAACAGTGTATGTGGTGTGTCAACATTGTGTATAAAACATATGTTATACAGCCCCAGCTGGTGTTGATCAGTTGGTTGGGCACCATCCCCCACACCAAAAGGTCACCAGTGCCATCCTCGGTTGGGCACATTGCTGGGTTGTGGGATGGGTCCGAGGTTGGGGTGGGTACAGAAGGCAACTGATCAATGTTTTTCTCTCACATCCATCTTCCTCTTCCTCCCTAAAATCAAAATGAAATTAAATTTAAAAGTTACATAGAACTTTCAAAAAACTGTTTCAATTTTTGACATAGTTTGTGTATCGGGAGAAGGGGAGTTTTACAAGGCCATCCCTGGTTCAGTCATTCACTAGGAAGACTCGTAGGAGGTGGCATAGTCACACACTGCAAAATGACATTTTTGGTCAATGCGACCTGCAAATATGAAGGTGGTACACCATATAACCTAGACTTGTGATAATCTATACCTTCTAGGTTTGTGTAAGTGCACCCTGATGTTCAAACAATGATTGAATCTCCGAATGATGCATTTCTCAGAAAGTATCCCTGTTTTTCACCAGCCCATGACTGTGTGTAGTCATATTCATGACTAAAATTTATTACAGCAAAGATACACAGCAAACTCAGCAGATGGAAAAGGCACATGATGTAAGGAGGAAAGTTAGTGCTAGCTCCTGAGAGTCCTCTCCCCAAAGAATCATGCAGGACATAACTACTTCCTCTGGCTGCAATCTGAGATAACGTGTGTGGAGTATTATCTACCAGGGATGGTCTGTAGGTGTCCAGGGCTTTTATTGGGGGCTGGTCACACAGACATCCCCTGCCTAGCACATATCAAAACTTTAGATACCCAGAAGGAATCTGTTCAGTGCAAATCACAGTGTTTGCATAAGCAGTCTAGACACTGTCAGCCACTCATTACTGAGAGCAAATCCAAGTTCCCAAACCAGCTGATGACCAGCCTTGCAATAATCTTTTTTTAGGGTACAGTCTCAGACTTGCTAAGTTCATGCTGTTCTCCACAGCTTCGATATATAATATCCCAGGAACAATACAAATTAATTACTGATAGTGGTTTATGTAGAAAGAGATAATCGAATGGCTGAAGGATGAGAGATTTGATTAAAAATACTCTTCTTCAACACTTACCCTTTTCTATCCTTTTCATTTTGTTACCAAGGAATGTGTTACTTGTAAAAAAAAAAAAGTTTAAAAAATTGAGTTGACTATATTATGTTAAAATATTTTTTCTCCCTTATGCATTTTACTGTATCTTTTACATAATATGTTTGGTTATTTTCATTAACATATTAAATTTTACTTTCTATTTAATGTTTAGGCTTAATAGGAAATGGAAATTCCATGGACAGGTAGCACAACCTGAATATCAAAGCAAAATGGTTGTGTAGAGTAAACCAGTGAGTGCTTCCTAAACCTTCTCATGTTCTGTCACAGTTTCAGAATATTATTTAGACAGATGCTGGAATATATACACAGGAGGCTTCTACACATAGGAGGCTTCTTGCAGATAAGACAAACCCACCTGTGGGTCCAGTCATGCCAACCTAGCTCTGCAGAAATATAGCCACAGCACTCCCCCACCTCACATCTTTAGAATGAACAGGCTCTGCTTACAGCACAAATAATCACTGCTTTTATCTTAGATATTCCTCCTGACCTTAAACATTATATTCTGGAAAAGGTGAATAGTGCCCACTCTTTCACCATCCTAAATTCCTGACCTTGTCGCTTTGCTCCCATTCACCTAGAAACAGGATTCCTTGCCTTTTCTCTAACCTCTCCTACACTTTCCTGCCCACCGTCTTTTGCTCAGGTCCCTGTCATTTCCAGGAATATTCTTCCCTTCCAAAACCTGTCTGATGGACCTATACCTACTTTTCCAGGTCTAAACTAAGTTCTGTCTCCTTGCTAAATTCCTCTCTGTCATCTCTAGAATTCATTTTTTCCATCTCCAAGTCCTTTGTTTTTTCCTGTAATTGTAGTACTTATTCTCTTGTACTTTATCAAATCACTTCCCCACTCTGGTTTCCAGTGTTTCTTAACCCTATTTGGGCATTATAATAGTCAATGAGCTTCTCCAAACCTGATGCCAGGGCTCAGCACGTGAGGCAAAACCCAGGCTTCCTGCAGGCAGTTACATGTATACATGACTGGGCACCCCGGTAGAGCTTCTGGTCTTCAATCAAACTGCCCTATGCTATAGCTTTTAGTCACTTGTTTGACTATTCCAATCACTTAATTCATTTGATTTGGGGCTGGCCATTTAAGGAAGGTTGGTCAAATTCACTGTTTTGGGTAAATGATGTCTTTTTGCCCAAAGACATCTTTCTAAAAATGACAGGTCCATGTACATTATTAGCAATTTCTAGTTTATATCACGAGGGAGAAGAAAGGTTCTTATTTATTTGCTTAGTAGGTAGACATGAATCTATTTCAGCTAATTCGTGTTTCAGTTTATTTATATCCAAGCTTTTATTTGTGGTAAAATGGCACAACCATAGCTTATAGTAATTAAATTGAAATTTCATTTTTCATAGCACTTTTCTACCCTTTCTAATTCATTAAGATTATGAAGGTGAACATTTTGAAAAACCTAGTTTTTATATTTAGATTATAAATATTAGGTCACAGGGTTTCTACTATATCATAAAAGGGTATTATGGGATTTTTAAAACCTTTTATTATGAAAACATTTACACAGATGAGTGAATTGCGATAACTTTGTATTGTATGTGCTTAATTTCCCAGAATTCATGTCTTTTTATGATTTCTGATTAGCTCTAACCACAAAAAACATTCTAGGCATAATTTTTGGAAGCTATTTTGAGGCACCAGCTTCAATTCTTAATCTCTGAATTTTGTGCAGGGTGTCAGACATCCTGGTGCTGAACTGGCAGCTCTCTTTGGGGAGTGGGCAGCACCCTGTGGGGCCTTTCCTCAGCTCCTGCTAGATCTTCTGTAGCTTCATAATCTCTGGGAAAGAACCTGGGTAACTCTGTGGAAAATACTGTAAGCTTTTCCTACAGGAAAAGCTTACAGTATTTTCATGACAGCAAGGCTGGGGATGCCGAATGATCAATGGGGCTTCATCTCCATCGAGGGGCATTCATCCTTGTAGTTTCCAGTTTGCCCTCATTCTTGCTCATGTCCAGCTTCCCTTCCCAACTGCCCATTTGGCTGTGCACTTATACTGACTTCAGGCTCAACCGTAGAGGCAGAGCCAGCAGCACATACAGACTGCTGCTTCAGCACCCACAAGGGTGAAGGTCTGTTCCCTTTATTCTCTATCATCCATGCTGGCTCTGCATCTGGGATTGAACCTTGATAGATATAACACGAACATTTATATTCTCACCATCTGGACTCAATAATTACTAATATTTTGCCATGTTTGCTTTTTCTATTTACTCAGCTGTTCTTGAGGAGAAGGAAGCTGAACCATTAGAAAGTAAGCTTTAGAAATCATGATGCTTCATGCCTAAATACCTTTGCACACACTTCCTATAAAAGGCATTAAAGCATAACCACAATATCATTATTATACTTACAAAATGATGACAAATCCTCCAAATCATCTGTTCCCAGACCATTTTTTTATTTCCTTTGTATACCCGGTATGTCTTTTATAAGGCATTTTCTTAATCAAATTTCCCATCAAGGGTCAGACATGCATTTGGTTGTGCCTTGTTAGTCTCTTTCAATCTAGAATACTCCTCTGAATTTTTATTCCTCCAATGGCACTGGCTTTTTGAAGAGATAAGATCAGTTACATTCTACGAAGGAAACACTGTTTTTCTTTTGTATCATGACACAGACACCAGCCTGCAGTGTATGTGGCGTGATGGATGAGATGAAATAAATTCACACGGACTACTGAGTCCTGTGGAGGAAAAGGGATGGCTCGACTTCTCTCTCAATGGGAGAGCAAGCCTTGGGGTACCTCAGTCACCCTCTCAAGAGGAGAGTGCCCTGACCCTTGCCTCCAGAGGCTTTTATTGGATTCAATTTGCGTAGGAATACGGGGTGTATAGGTAAAGCTCATTAATCATTATCAGGCAGTAAGGAACAAACAAGAGATAACAAAGAACTCTGAGGGCCAATTTTAGTCAGGGTTAGATAGCTAAATGGCCATAGAACTTTGGGGAACAAACTTAACTTTCTGCTTGGACCCTAATCATTTAATTGAGAGAATTCTAAACAAAGCAGATTTCACAGGATTTTACATTCTTTCTTAGGTCTGATTGCCCAGGGAGTCCTCCCTTTCCAGCATAGGGCTGCACCACCCTCTGTCATTGTTTGAGGCTTAAGTCAGGCAGGAGAAGTAAGGCAGCCAAGAGATTAGGAGACTTTTTGAAGACAGAATGAGGACTCAGGCTGTGTCAAAGCCAAGGACTGAGGGTCCATCACCCCTTTTCTGTAGCCCCCAAGTTTTTCCCTGGGGGCCCCCATGATTGCGCCTCCCTTGAGGAATCTTACCCATCAATGGCTAACTGATCAAGCGTTGGGGGCCAAGCAGGGTGAAGTAAAAGAGGCAGAGGTGGCGCTCCTGCCAGGGAGATAAACTGTGTCTCCTTAGTGGCTTATGGTCCTAAGGTCTCTCAATCAGCCTTAGCCAGGGGGTAGGGGTTACAGCTCCTGAAACCAGGCAGGGAAGTTCCCAGCAGTATCACATAAAAAAATACCTAATCTAGTTATTCCTAATTATTAGTGTGGCTATGTTTAACCACTGAAAATTGCTAATGACCAGACTACTCCTTTCTGGAGATAGAGTTTCCTCTTTGTAACTATCAAATTACCTTTTGTATGATACTTTTGCACCCTGTGAATATCCTGTACATTTTTACCTAATAGTTTTAGCATTAATTGATAAGTCTTGCCTGGTTCAATTATTTCACTGTGTCACAAAGTTGTGGTTTTTTAATTTTATTCATCCCTCCAATATTTCTTTGTACGCTCTTGAAAAACATTCTCATACTGAGACTTATGATCACTATAGAAATTGTTTTTGTTATCATTAGAAATATGTCTAACAAATAACACCAGTCATTTAAAAATTGTATTTTTAATTTGTTTACCTCTTGTATAATATTAAATAGAACAGATAGGAAATTTATGAAGAGAGCAAGAATAAATTTTTAAAGTGATCAGTAAGTAGATAAGTATGTACATGAAGACTAAGCTGTAGAGAAAGATTTATTAGACAGTTTTGAATGGTAAAAATATTATTGTATAAAATTCCAATGAGAGTCTGAACTTTGGTTTTCATTGCATATTTTAAGTCTGTCATAACAGCCCTAAAGACTCAAAACTATAAGGCTATTGTGCTTTTTTTCCCTTGACTGATTTGTAGATATCTAAAGATATTAAAATGGATAGAAGGTAGAATGTGCACAGTGGTTATAGAATATATATATATATTAATTTTTTATTAATATATATTATTATGCTATTACAGTTGTCCTATTTTCCCCCCTTCACTCCCCTCCACCCTGCACACCCCCTCCCACCCACATTCCCACATTTAGTTCATGTCCATGTGTCATACTTATAAGGTCTTTAGCTTCTACATTTCCCATACTATTCTTACCTTCCCCTTGTCTGTTTTTTACCTACCATCTATGCTACTTATTCTCTGTACCTTTCCCCCCCTCTCTCCTCCTCCCACTCCCCTGTTGCTAACCCTCCACGTGATCTCCATTTCTGTGGTTCTGTTCCTGTTCTAGTTGATTGCTTAGTTTGTTTTTGCTTTTCTTTTTTTTTTTTAGGTGTGGTTAATAATTGTGAGTTTGTGGTCATTTTACTGTACATGTTTTTTATTTTCTTTTTCTTAGATAAATCCCTTTAACATTTCATATAATAAGGGCTTGGTGATGATTAACTCCTTTAAGTTGACCTTATCTGAGGAGCACTTTATCTGCCCTTCCATTCTAAATGAAAGCTTTGCTGTATAGAGCAATCTTGGATGTAGGTCCTTGTCTTTCATTACTTAGAATACTTCTTTCCAGTCCTTTCTTGCCTGAAAGGTCTCTTTTGAGAAATCAGCTGACAGTCTGATGGGTACTCCTTTGTAGGTGACTGTCTTCTTAACGCTTGCTGCTTCTAGGATTCTCTGCTTAATTTTAATCTTGGGTAATGTAATTATGATGTGCCTTTGAGTGTTCCTCCTTTGGTCCAACTTCTTTGGGACTCTGAGCTTCCTGGACTTCTTGGAAGTCTATTTCCTTTGCCAGAATGGGGAAGTTCTCCTTTATTATTTGTTCATATAACTTTCCCACGTGTTGCTCTTCCTCTTCTCCTTCTGGTACCTCTATAATTTTGATGTTGGAACATTTAAAGATGTCCTGGAGGTTCCTAAGCCTCTCCTCATTTTTTTTGAATTCTTGTTTCTTCATTCTTTTCTGTTTGGTTGTTTCTTTTTTCCTTCTGGTCCACTCAATTGATTTGAGTCCCAATTCCCTTTCCATCATTATTGGTTCCCTGTGCATTTGTCTTCATTTCACTTAGCATAGCCTTCATTTTTTTTCATCTAATTTGCAAGCAAATTCAACCAATTTTGTGAGCATCCTGATTACCAGTGTTTTGAACTGTGCATCTGATAGGTTGGTTATCTCTTCATTGCTTAGTTGTATTTCTTCTGAGCTTTGATCTGTTCTTTCATTTGGACCATTTTTTGTCTTTACTCACATGTTATGTAGTGAGGGGAGGAGCCTTAGGTGTTCCAGGGCAGGGCAACCCAGTCACTGGATTGTGATGTTGTATGTGGGGCAAGGGTCTGAGAGGGAACAATGGCACTTGCTCCGCTCTCTGCCAGATTTCAGTCACTTCCCCTGCTTTCCCCCAAACAAACTGGGCCTTTCTAGTGCTGATTCCCATGTGGGGTGGGTTTTTGTATATTCTAGGATCCTGTGGGTCTCTCCAACAAACTCCCCTGTGAGGCTGGGAGTCTCTTCCAGCACCTCAGCTCCCACAGGTATTTTCAATTAGCGATCTGAGGCTTTATTTCTCCAAGCTTGGACCCTGGGTTGTGCAGTCTGTCTCACTCCCCAGTTTTGCCTGGCTTATCTGTGTGTGAATGTGGGACCACCTGGTCAGTCAGCCGTCTTGTGCATTGCACCATTGCATTTTGAGGGCTTCTTCTGTTTGAGTAGGACTCTTTATAAAAAATAAATATACCAACATGACTAGCATAAAATATCTCAGGCCTATCATAAAATCTGTGATGGAAACCTATCCAACTCAAAGCAATACTCTTGGTCTTTTTGATGGAGGTAGATTGGACAAAACAGTACACGTGAGGCTCTCTTCTGTAATTTTGACTTGTTGGAATTTTAAACAAGTTAATGGGGTTTTGCTTCTTTTTTAATCCTTGAGGCAGACTACTTTGAAGGATATCCTAATATAATAGTTATTAATATGAAGATATACAATTTAATAGTTATCCTTTATTATCTCCATCAAAAATTTAAGAGTCATATTTATAAGTCATGTAGAAAATTTTGATTATTTTTCAAAACTCACCCTGAGGAGGGATTTTGTTAATGACAACAATAACGATAATGAAATTTTAAGGTAAATTATAATTAGAAATATGTAGTTATCATTTAATTTGTTACATAAAATCAATATTATATGACATATTTATTCTAAGCTTTTTAATTACAATTTCCTATTTTTTTTAATTTGGGGATTCCATTAATGCAGAAATGGAATTTATGGTGGAAAACTGATAGGTATAGAGTAATGTGGTCACACAGGAGATAAAGTTGTTGGGATTTGTCCATAGGAGCCAAAAAAAATATGGCTCTCATAAGGTCAACACATCAAAGTGGGCTATCTCTTATCAATATGTGTTATAAGAGATCCAGCTGTGATATATTTGAGAATCTAAACAGTGTCATTTGTGGGTAGGAGTCTTAAATTCTTCTACAATCATTAGTATTAAGAAACCCAAAGGTAAAAGAAGAAAGTAAAAATGAAATACTAAAAGACTCTAGTGAAAAGTTACAAGACAAATCATTGCATAGTGAAGTCTAAATTACTTATTTTATATCAGGACCACATGCTCAGCACACACAGAAGATACTTATTTTGAAAATGAGCTCACAGAACAAAACATTATAAAAAACATAGGGAAATTTAATGGTATGAGAAAGAATCAGAAAAAAAAGATAAGAAAACTGTAACATAGAAACTGAAGAATGAAAAGAAATTAAAATGAGTGTGTTTATATTGTTAAAGTATTGAATAAATTCTGCACATGGGACATTAACTACCACCTACCATTATGACAGGCCTCTGATTCAGCACTCAAGTCCTTGATAAAAGTGGGAATCAGTCCAATAGATAATGATGACAAGAAGTGGAAGAGGGTAGTATCTGTGGACAGAAGTATCAATTTTTTTCCTGGAAATAAAAAAATTAATGATGTGAAAGAGATAATCATAAGGAAAATATAGTTGATTATTCCCTCCCACTGAAGTCTAAATATGATATTTGTACTATAACAAAATAGGCAGTCCTGCTCTAAAATTAACTAGAAATGAAATGATACATCAGCAGGAGAAAGCCATGTATATGTCAAGGTAAGAAAATGTAGGTGATAGCCATAAGAAAAATGACAGTAGTAAATGTACTGATTTGTAAATTAGGTGACATTAACTAATCAAATTATAATACCCTGTTCCTTTGAAAGGCATAGCATAACAGATGATATAATCTCAAGTATATCCCAAATTATTGGGTTGATGCCGATTTCATAATAGTCAATAGATTAACTAGAAACTGGGAAATTCTAAGTCCTGAAAGAAAAGTGCCAATGAATTTTACTTTAGGATATAGCAGGTGTAATTTTTGATTTGGTGAACCCAGAGTCACTTTCATATTATTTGTGAAACTATAAGACAGGCTAAATCATCAGAACTTTGGCCCAGCCAGTCCTTTTTTGAGAGGAGCTTAAACAGACTTAGTCTTATCAAAGAGTAGTTTAAAACTTCAACCATTTTTCATTTTGTACGTGAGCAGAGAGATTGTAAGAGTCAGACACTTATATAAGGTAGCTTGGAAAGAAGACATTTGTAATATTTGGATGGGATCAGTTCCCATGGTGGGTGTCAGTGAATCTGCCAACCTGTGGAGGCTAAAGTTACTGTTGCTTGCCTAAGGCTTTCCCGGTTCTTTAGGTGATAGATACTGAAGGTAAAAAGAAGCTTATAAAGAATTTCTTTTCTAGAGTTCCCACATGGTGCCTGTGCCTTTCATGGGGGTGACGTATTTCCAGTTTAGAGCTGCTTACCTTATGTTTGCTACTGTGTCATTTTCTCCCCAAAGACCAAGTATCTCAGGCAATGAGAGAATCGATGCTTTGCTCTGAGTAGGCGGTTCATAATTGATTCCTCAGTCAAAGCAGAACACAAATAGATGTTTTTAGGAGGCTGTGAATGAGTGATGTCTAAACCAGGATCCTCAAAACTCTGCTTTAACTCATGACAGAGGGGAACTAAAATGGGGACTGACATAGAGAATGCTTCTACAATAGAACAACCTTTTCCCTCTTTGGTTATCAGCATGATTTGGGCAAAACACGGATTCCCTATTTTGCTTTTAAATATGCTGCAGAAAACCCCATTAGCTGCACATATGATTATTTTAATGAAACGTGAATAACCTGATTTTTAAAGATTATATGTGATAAAAACATGGGGATAGATGCAAATTGAATATACTACTGTAGTTTTGCTCAGTTAGTCAAACCAGGATTTTAGAATTAGAAGAGGCAAGGGATAAGGGGTGGGAGAAGAGAAAAATTAATAGTACATCTAGAGTCTGGTTTTACTGGAATGAATGGGTTTAAACTCTCAATATCAAATGATAGGATGTTGACTAAATAAGATGAGGTGATATATGCATTTGAGGGTTAAAATGAAAAATACTCAACTGGTCTTTCACTAAAGTTACTGAACCTTTTTTTCATACTGGGATTACAAAGAAAAAGAAAATTCAGTCAAGAGCTATAAGGAACTCAATCTATTTGGAGATATAGAGATATCTAAATAATATTATATGCTTCACTTTTTTGGAAACAAATGTCACATGTCTATAATTGTTTCCAGTTAATTATATAAGTCCCATTGTGTCTTTATTCTTTCTGATTTTTCAAGCATCCTGGCATTTATGTATGCCAGGGGATGTGTTTGATCTATGAAATCTGATTTCTTTTGTTGCTTAAAGCATGGTGTCATTTTAAAACACTGTTCCTCAGAGTCTCATGGATACTTGCCCATAACCTGGTGAGGCCTTACTGAAAAAGTGCAGTTTGTTCATTCTGGAGGTTGGCCTCTTTCCCAGCTGATTGGTTCAAGTGTATGTGCTCTTGGAATTGGCCTTTTCCCCAGAATTGCTTGTCTGTTGTTCTCAGCCTAGGTCGTAACCAGAGTCCTTCATCTCGCATGGTTATTTCATTGTGGGGATTTTAGGCTCCTATCCTGTCAGCAGAAATTAGTCAGGACCACCTTGTCCAACTAAATTTTTAACTCTGAATCTCCTGGAGAAGTGAGTGAGGTCTTAAAAATGTCCATCTCAATAGGCCTCTTTGTTCCTTGTACAGGTTTTCTTACCCACTTTCCCATAAACAGTCACGATTATGGAAGCATACTGAAGTCAAGGGGAAGGGCAGCTTTCATCAATTATATTACCCTCTTCACTCATGTAAGGGGCGTTTCCCACTTGTCACATTTGCGCTGAAGTAGAATGGGTTCTATAATAATAAAGTTTACAATTCATTGTACTTCTAAGTTATTTTTCTATATCTATTTAGATATTTTTCTATATCTAAAAATATCTAAGTTATTTTTCTTGTAGATCTAGAAGTAGTCATTTTTTAACTCACTTTTATCTATTACTGTGTAATTTCTTGAGATGTTAATTTGTATTTTGTTGTCACTGCTTTTTATTGTTCCTCACACATCTCAAGAAAGTATCCTGGTCTTTTTGTGGCCTTTCCTTCCTATTGGCTTTGATTCATCTAATTAATGGGTATATATTAGAATATCCCAGAAAGAGGAAAAATTACAGTTGAGTAATAGATTTGAGGCTCAGGCTTGAATGAAAGTGAAATATCTAAAGATATATGTAAAGAAGGGACAAGAATGGTAGAAGTGATAGTTTTCTGGAACTGAGAATCTACCTAGAATAGATATCTAGGTCTCACTTACATGCAGGGCACTAGATGGGGGATTTCTCCCCATGTTAGAGATACCAAACTCTGATCATTCATGAATTACAAGCCTGGGTCTAAACTCATGTGGAGAGCAGGATTGAATTAGGGTGGCATCAAGGGAAGCCACGTTTAGAACATGCACAGTAGAGCAATGGACTCAGGGCAGTAATACAGCCCCTCAGCATGCATAGTACAATATGGTAAACACAATACTCAGAAGAAAGAGAATACACCAGACAGGAATGCAAAAATGAGAGCAGATTTCCAACAAAAGGACACGACAGTTGTAGGTTGGCTAGCCATGGTTTGGAGCTAATACTGTGTTACTTACAGGAACAGAAATGGGACAAGTTTCAGGAATCTCAGAACATAATGCAGTAAATACAGAATTGCTAGAGCTCAACCCAAGAGGACAAAATCATCAGCTAGAATGTGGAGGGCAGCATACCCTACAGTGGACACGACAGTGCATGGAGATCAAATGAGGGGGACGGATTTGAAACAGATGATCAACATCACCAGAACACTAGCAGCCTTGTCCCTGAAATTTAATGACAGGAATAAATATAACTTAACAGTTACCAGCAATGCCTGGCATGAAAAAGGTAATCCTCAGAGGAGCCCCACCTACCTTAAAGATGCCGTATGTGCAGGCTACGGCTCAGGCCAGGGTGGCTGAGGACATACTGAACATATTAAATTACCATCGGAATCAGATGACCTAAATTTACCTTTAATGCCAAAATAGAACAAAGAAGTAAATCAATGCCTCAGAGATTAAATAACACCCAGAGAATAGATTACAAGCCGGAGGAAATAACAATAGAAACTTGCAGCCACCCCAAAATATAAATTGGCAACTACAAAACAGGATTTGGCAACAACCAGGCAGGAACTACCAATTACAGCCTCACAGAAGAAACTGGATACCTAATATAGCACAAAACGGGAACTCCTCTAACAAAAATAATACAGGAAAAGCATTTAAACCTAGGGTGAGCAACATGAAACAAATGTGAGGACAAGTTAGAAAATTTAACAGTTTTTTTTATCAAAAAAGAACTGTCCCTTGCTGGGTTTTAACAAGGGGTGATAGACAACAGACCTTATATCGAACTTAAAATACTTGTAAATAATTAAGAAAGAGTAGCTGAATTCCTTATAGGTATGGGATCCCAAATAGTTTTAATAAAAGACTTTAAAATAGAAAGTGGCCTGCCAATTAATGCAGAAATATTAGGTAGGAAGATTATACAATATTTTTCTATTAAGTTCTTTTTTCCTAGATATAATTTAGAACCTTGAGAAGTAAGAGGATATACAGTACCTACTGTAGAAAATATATTAGGAATGGATAACTTACCAATTTTATTAGATTTTATTACATACAAAACCCTTAAAGTAACCTAGCACAGGTAAAAATAGAGACAATTGAGTTTCCTGAACCCTCCAAAGCTACATATACTAAACAATATCACTTTAAGAGAGGACACAAAGAAATAACATAAAAAAAATACAAAGGAGAATACCACAGGAAAAGGGAGATGTCACCTTAATTTAATAACAGCCCAGTGTGGCCAGTTCTTAAACCAAGCAGCCAATACAGACTAGCTATAGATTACAGGAATCTTAACAAATTCCTACCAAACATAGATGGAGTTTTGCCAGATACTGAGGAAGTTATTAACAGAATCACAGCAGGAACTCAGAATATTTTGTTACTATTGACATTGTCAGATATGTTCTTTGCTCTTCCCATAGTACCACAGTCTAGAGAATATACTACATTTAGCTGGGAAAGTACACGATACCAATTCAAAAGACTGCTGCAAGGATATCTCAGTAGTCCAGTGATAGCTCACACACTGCTGACTCACGAATAGATATTACAAAATGTGTGTCATTAATCATATCCTATATAGATGGTATCATCATGATTCATGATCCAGAACTCCTAAAAAAGGAAAAAGATAAATTAATTGAGCTTTTGGGCCAAAGGTAGATTAACAAGGAAAAATCCTAGGGCTTCAACATGTCAGCAAAATTTGGGGGAATACAATGATCATCTGAAGGGAAAAACGTTCCAGGCTCAGCAGTGGATAAAATAATAGGCATTAAAGGAACCTACTAACAAAACTCATGCTCATCATTTAATTGGTATTTTTGGTTATTGGAGACAACATAGTCCTTACTGGGGACACATACTTATACCAACGTATGATGTCACCAGAAAAGCCTCTGACTTTGAATGTGGTGAGCCTCCAAAAAAAGCTTTCAAATTACTAAAGGAATATATATATTGACATTCCAACAATTAAGTTATCCTAGAAAAAATGACAAAATTTGATTGGACCTGACATATTCCAATGATTATGGCACTTGGGCCTATGGACCAAGAGTAACTAAATTATATAATCTATCTGGTTTCTGGATCAAACACTTTCCAGATACATCAAACAAACATTCCGATTGGCTGTAGGAGACCATTCTGCATGGCGTGGGCCCAGCTCCCACTTGGAGATGCACAGGACCCACGCCCATGAATAGGTTCTCCCAGGGGGAATCAGGCCTGCAATATACCTAGGCTGCTTTGAGACATGCTTTTGCTAAAACTCCCTGACCCTGAATTGAGGCAGCAAATGTTTACTGCAAATTAACTTCCTGAAATCCATGCTAAACCTTCCAAGGATGAGTGTAACAGGTTCAACCACTTTTGCCTTTTCATTTGCAAATATCCCTCTTCTGTGATGTGATTAGCAGCATTGGCTCCTTTGTTTTCTGTAAAAGGTAACCACCTAAAGCCAACCTGTGAACAGTAAATGAAAACTATCATGTAATGCGCCCAGAAAAGAAATAAAGGCCTGTCAAGGCAAGGGCCATGGGTTTTGCTCCCCTTGAGAGAAAAAGTCATGCTGTCCCTTTTCCTTCACAGGACTCAGTAGTCCATGTGAATGTCTCTCCCCCTTCCACAATGTGGTGAACCCCACAAGCTGGGGTCTGAATCAATTGGCAAAAACTGATATGTCTTCTCTTTGATGCACTAAAAGCAACTGAGCCTCTCACTAGCAATGCTCCGATTACCATCAGATCTCAGATAGCAGTGTTGGCCTGAGCAAGACTCGGTCCTGAAGAAGTGGCAGGAGTGACGCTGAACCAGAAGGTCCTGACGTGGAAGTGGCACATCCAGAGTAGGGATGTGACTGCTAAGGACAACCAAGTTTCCTCACAGAGGAAATTCTCCAAGCAGAGATAGGCTTGCCGGAAATAATTCCGAGGGAGGGAGAAATCCATGCCCCTGAAGGGAAATGGGGTCCCTCCTGGTCTGATTCTCTGTCTAATTCCTGGTTTACAGACGGCTCCCTGACCACTGAAAGTGGACGCACCAAATGGACAGCAAGAGCTTTCAGGCCCCAGGACCATGAAACTCTGAGACTAACTGGTGACTCTAAGTCAGCACAATGTGCTGAACTCAGCAGTAGTATTGGCAGTGAGATGCTCAAAAGAAGGAAGAACAATTTATGCCTTTACAGATTCATGGATAGTTGTACAGGGCATAACTCTTTGGTCTCAAAAGTGGGCCAAAACATTTCAAAATTAATGGAAAGGATGTCTTGTCCAGACACTACTGGAAATAATTCTATGAATCCAGTAAGAAAATTAATATATATGTGAGGAGGATACTGGCCAGCAGTATCTATCCCTGCTGCAGATGCTCATCGAAACACGAAAAAAACATACACACGGACAACCGAGTCCTGTGGGGAAATAGGTATGAAACAGCCACTCTCTCTAGTGGAAAGTGCCCTGAGTCACTGCCTGAGCAGGCTTTTATACAGATACAGTTTGTGGATTACAGTCCGGCAGGGAAGATCAAACAAGTAGGTAATTTTCAAAGAGACTGACAGAACTCCTGCTGGGATTCTGGGCTGAGATTTTGGGGTTTTATCACTTAAAAAGACTACAGGACCTAAAAGGCTAGTTTCGTTTCCTGCCTGTGACTTCATATTCTAATTCAATAGCATCCTCCAGCAAGCAGATCTCACAAGATCTTGCATATTCTATGTCCCAGGCCTGATTACCCCTGGGGTCGGCTGACTCTGGTCTGGATTGCACCGCCCCTGTTATTTCCACAGGCCTGAGTCAGGCAGAGGAGACAAAGGCATCCAGAAGACTTGGATTTCTCACAACTAAGAACAAGGACTCAGACTTTGACAAAGCCAAGGGGACAGGGGTTGATGTTGATCACCCCTTCATTTCCACAGCCCCCTGAGTCCTTCCCTGAGGCCTCCATGTGATCATGCCTGTCTTAGGTGATTCCCCCCTTGGGAAATCTTACCTGTCATTGGCTAACTGATCAAGAATTGGAGGCCAGGCACAGAACAGGCAGCATTCATGCCAGGGAAATAAGTTTTGTCTCCTTAGTGGCTCCTGGTTCAGAGGTCTCTCACTCAGCTTAAGTCACGGGGGGTTACAGCTTCCTGAGACCAGGCAAGGAGAACCCCAACATATATGTGATACATGTCTCTGCTCATCAAAAAGATGACTAAAAGGAGACAATCTTCAATAATGTAGCAGATAAACTAACAAGGGGAGAACTACCTAAAAAGGAAGTTCCCCAAAGACAGAGAAAATTAACATCTAAATTTAAGGACTATGTTTATCCAGCCAAAGTACAACCAATTATTATAATTAAAATCGATGACAATCTATTAAAAACAAAGAGAAGAAATGTAGAGAGATACCACTGGGAGTAATCCTGGAACTTCACAAGGAATGGGGGCACTTAGGAACACACTTTATATAGCTGGTATGAGAAAAGGAACCTGAAATTTCATTGGCAGAAAATTAGGAGAGCCTTGTAAAATTGTGAGGCGTGTAAACAATTTAGTGAGCAATATAGAAGGAAATTATCATTGGATACATAAAGACCTGGTGTCTTTAACTTTATATGCCAAATAGATATCACTGGACTCATGGAAACAGGATTTCAAAAGAAATATACCTGTACCACAGTAGATGTACATTCAGGCATAGTTACAGCACAAGCCTATGCTGACACAGAAGCCAAGGCAACTCTCCAAACTTTAGCTAGGTAGTACAGCCATTGTGGAACACCTAGAATCATAGAAAGTGATCAAGGAACACATTTCACAGCTAGTAAGGTCCAAAAATTAGAACAAAAACTAGATATACAATTAAATTTTCACCTGACTTATAACCCTACAGCTGCAGGAAATGTAGAGAGGATCAATGGACTAATAAAAAGAGAATTAAAAATGGTAGTTAAAAAGACTACACTTCAGGAAACCTTAAATTGGTCAACATTTAATTTGAATCAAAGAGAAAGACTAGGCAGATCTACACCCCATAAAGTTCTGATAGAACCCACTACTCAAATGAATGTAGAAAAACAAAGGGAGAGAAGAACAAATTCCCACATCAGGTTATTGTAAGGAATCATAAGGGGAACTTATCTCCATAGGAAACAATTGCTGATGGAGAAGGAAATACGCATTGGACTGCTGGAGGGCACAGACAACTCCAGCCTCATAACACAGAGCAAATCTCACCACGATAGAGAATTTCCTTGGATACGATACACTATTGTCAGCATGCTTGTTTTCATAGCTGTAACTTGGTTGCTTTTAGGAGCACTAGCATACCAATCCAGATAAAACTCTTAATAGCATCTGTTGTAGCCAGAGTTGGCCCAGTAGGAGCAGCTACAGGGTATGTCCTGCCAACCAAAGTCACTAATGGAAAAGAGCCCATTTTTATGAGTACATAGTCCAGGTTCTTACATGGGAAGCTCCTTCTTCATATGATGAGGACATTACGGTCTAATTTAGTACTAAAAATAGGTATAGACATTGTGGTTACAAATGTTGTGTTCGTGATAATTTAAATTTGAAATGGTCTGAGCCAAGAGCATTTACATATGAGAAAATTATGCAAAAACAGACAACCTTTCACTCCATGTCATGTTTAATTGAGCATATTCTAGTTGTCTAATGCCTGAACATTTAAAAGGATATTATAGGGGCAATACACAGATCATATGGACTGAATATAATTTGGAAATCATGACCAAAGCCAAGTTCATGTGGACCATGGTGGGGGACCCCCCCCACAATCATTATGCTGGATAAAGATTTTAGAACCATTTGAGGATTTGAACTCATGGTATAAGCAGAGGAGAGAAATAGACAAAATATATAAAAACAAGAAGGGTAGATCTTCAATCTCAGGATTCACAGACTTCTCTGAACATGAGAGAGAGGTCAGACAAACCAAAGAATGAATACATGCATACCTATTATGCCTAGGAGAAGGAAATAGAGAAATGTTAGAAAGGAGTAAACAGAGGAAGGGGGAAATGACTAGAGGATATCTTGAAAATTTACAACCAGAAGGCAGGAACAACATATTAAATGAGTTCATAAAATAGTTTGCAGAGCCAAAATGTGTCTACCAAGGATTGCTGCTATACCCCTTCTGACCGTCCTTTACCTCTTCTGTGCATGTACTGAAATCTTCCTACCTGGACAATCGACTATTTGTGAGGACCAAAGGTGCAGCAGCATCAACAATGCCACCAGTGCTGGCTGCAAGTTAGTCACCAATTACCCTTTTTGCCCACTGGAAACTCTTTTCCCCCACTAAACTGGAACCCAGAAGGTCAGTGGAATGCACTAATAGATGTGAACTGGTAACCCCGACAAAAAATTTTGACCTAGCAGTGAGAACACTCATCACCTCAATGTGCAGTGGAATTCAAAGCCTCACTGAACTAGGAGACAAGGACTTTAATTGACAGCTAAGCGAGCTTTTAGCCTATCTTACTGCCTTAAGAGGCTGTGTGTAAAAAGGAAAGCCTCTGGGAACCCAGGCATGTTACTGGCACCCCATGAGCTACCTACCCCTACCAGTAAAATTATAGGACTATTGTCTGAATTGTGTGAAGAGTTGGAAAGTTAATGAAGTATAAAAATGTAGAGAGTAGTAACATTTAAAAAATTAGGTTTGGTGCACCAAATTATGTGCATTTGTTGCTTTTCCTTAAAATTCATGATGGTACCCCTACACTTACAAGTTGGACCTGTACATAATACCCTGTCCTATGTTAGCACAAGTTTGTTTGCTTATGCAAACCTTGCTTCTACTATTACTATACCTAAGACCATAGAGCGTATGGGACCAACTATAAACTCTATAACAAAACCACAGGGTTCTGGGACTTTGGAATAAGGTGCTTGGGAATTTACCATAACTTAATTTTAATAGATTGTGTGTTCAGAAATGCATCATATAGTTGGAAAGGACTAATTAAATACATCCTCTTGCTCTTTAACTACTACCCTGAAACTTGTAAACAACTTGTAAACAAGGAGTAGAAGAAATTTATAGGAATATCAAATACTAGTATAATGACTTGCATGACTGACATGGCTAGTTGCTATAATATTTCCTTGTGTCCATTGAATAAGGTTTCCAAATTATAGTAGGTCAGTAGTCAGCCTTCATCACAGCCTTGAATAGAGGATTCTATAACAGCACCATATGTCTTAGAATAGAACAGTGGAAACCGGCATGGACCAGGAGACTTAAGAGATCTGGGCCAAAAATCACAAAAGAAATCAGATCATTGCCAGACAGAAGGCATCCAGTAAGAATGCCATATAGACCCAAGATAACCAAATTAGAAATAACCTTTAATAAGTGACAATTTAAAGTTACAAATCTAATACCACAGTAAAGGCATAGAAGACCCAAAAACTTCAAAAATCCCTGTCAGGTAGATCATCAAACCTGAGTCAACCTAGAAGAAAACTTAAAAATAGGACTTGCAGTAGGCTTAGTAGCAAGTTTAATCATATTAGGCATACAGGAAGGTGAGACAGAAGTATGAGATCACAGCCATTCTCAATGGAAAAGAGAGATTACCAACATTTTAAGGAAATTCAGGATGCAGTAAGTATGATACTACCTGCAATGAAAGAAATTAGACAAACATTAGATTAATTCCAGAACTATCATAAAATAATGGAACAGACAGTAAATAGATTATTGAACAGGACTAAAATAATACAAACTAATCTTTTAACGTTAAAGGCAGAAGTGTACCAAGCAACAAGATTCACCTAAAATGTGACAGCCTATACTCATCCTTAAGATGGCTAGTAGAAAGTTTAAGAGAACTAATGACCTTCAGAAAATCACCAGATTTATGTAGATTGAACCTATGACAATAGGTTCAGAACAATCAGTATGTTCCCCGAAGGGTGACTGCATACTACACTTACTAAGCATACAAGATAAAGACTCAGTAATACCTTATCCAGTGACAACACTTATAACTATTGGAAACAAATTTTAAACATCAAGGAAACATAACTCAGGGGATATTACATTAGCAAAGCAGATATATCATAAATATCACAAAATGTCTCATATATTCACACCAATTAAACTTTCATTTTTTGACCTGGACCTTGTAGAAACTTATAGGCATAACATTATACATAACAGTGGAGAGGGTGAATTGATCCTTTGATTAGATAACCACATTGGGGTATGCCCATTGATTCTAGATACAGAAGAAGGGAGAAAGATAGAAAGAAACATCAATGTGAGAGAGAAACATCAATCCAGTTACCTCCCACATGTATCCCAACCAGCAATCAAACCCACAGCCTAGGTGTGTGCCCTGACTGGGGATCAAACCTGCAGTCTTTTGGTATATAGGATAATGCTCCAACCAACTGAGTCATGCAGTCAAGATGTGTGCTTTTAAAGAAAGACCTGCTTTACTTTGAGGAGAACTGACTGTAGGGAGGGTGAGCATGGAAGCAGGGAAACCACTTGGGATGCCAGTGCTGTAGTTCTGGTCAAAGAAGAAGTAGCATTGGGGAAGAGAGTGGTAAGGCTCAGAGGCCAGAATGTAGAGAGCCTTTTTAGTAGCATAGCAAAATAGAGTTTATTCTGTGGTCTACTTCTACAGGCAATGGGGAGCCAACTGCCCCAAGAGAACAGTAAGTTAAAACACTGCTGTTTTTTTTTTTTTGCTGCAGTACTTTTCTCAACTTTAACCCTTGTAAGCTGAAAAGTCCCACCTAGGGATGCTGGAGGCTGTGACATTAACTGCTGGTGCATAATGGCTTCCCCTGGACACTGATACAGCACCCTATTTGTCTCAGTTCCTCCACTGGTCAGAGTATACGCAGTGTTCAGTGGCAGCAAATGTATAGCAACATCTTTTCTCTTGCTTGGTTTTTGTAACCAAAGAAACAAACATAGCTGTTTTAATGTAATAGGACTCTCAATTCTTGTCAGAAGTAAATGGGTTAAAAACACAGAGTCCATAATTATAATGATTAGATTTTTTTGAACTTGTAAGCCTTTAGCTTTGAGGGAGAAAATTTTAAAACTATTTTAAGAAGACAAACTGGTTAATCTATTTACTAAAGCTATTTTTTCCCCAAGCATTTATTCTAGCTAATACAATTAACTCGAATGGATAGGATTATATAGTTTACCTCAAAATAATTAAAAAAACACTACTTTTTATTAATTCTTCATAATGTTACCCATTAGAGGTATAAAAACTAACAATAATGAGGTGGCAATTAGTGAACATACTCAGAAAGATACCAGGCAACACAATAGATGGGTTGAACAGTGATAACAAGCAGAGATCCTAAAAGGCGCTGTGTTGAGAGAGGGCTGGGGATACAGATTTTGAGGATAGCTCAGGGCTTGGCTAGTATGTGGGTTAAGAACACAGTACTTGTACTATCATGCTAGAATCAAATTACATTTTTTTTACATATAGCTTTTAATATAGACACTGGCACATTAAATGTATTTAACATATTTTATCTATTATTAATAGATCAGGCAATATTTGGAGACTACATGTGGAGTATAATGATACAGAAGGAATTTTTTTAAAGCCTTGAGTTTTTAATTTGGTTTTCTTGATTGACATTTTATCATATCTGTATACCAGGAAAATTATCTTTAAACAGGAAAGAGAGAAGATTTAAAATAAATGGGTGTAGTTTTAAAACTATTTATGTAGGGATACAGTACTTGTTGTGTGCATTTACATAGTTCACTAATTTTTACTGTTAACCTTCCCTGGAATCCTCAATTTTGTTTTCAGAGCAGATACAGTGCAAAATCCAAAACACACACAGAGTTCCATAAGAACAATACACGGGTGGAAGCATTGTCTTGTACCAGTGCATCCACTGGTGCCGCTCCAGACGCATGCTCTTTCAGGCCCAGTCTCTTGGCAGAGACATGCTCCTTGCCTCAGGCTGAAGCACTCACCAGCCCTGAATGACCCTTCCTGGGTCCCGAGTGGCAAAGGCATTCTCCCCAACCAGTTACAGGCGACCTTCACTAGGTCTTACAGGTGACCTTAAATAGATCTTCAGGTGACCTTAACTAGGCCTTCAGGGGATCTTTTTTTTTTAAGAAGATTTTTTTTTAATTTAAATGAATGTTCAAGTACAGTTTTCTCCCCCTTACTCCCAATCAAGCCCTCCCACCCCCCCTCCCTCCTGCCCTCCCATTACCACCCTCCCCCTAGCTTTTATCCAAGTGTCCTTTAACTTTGATCCTATAAACCCCTCCCCCGAAATCCCTCTTCTCTGGTCACTCTCCACCTGTCCTCTAATGCAGTGTCTTTGACTATACCCTGCTTCTTTCTTTGTTTTGTTGTTTAGGTTCCTGTTAAAGGTGAAATCATATGGTATTTATCCTTCACTGCCTGGCTTATTTTGCTTAGCATAATGCTTTCCAGTTGCATCCATGATGTTGCATAGGGTAGGAGGTCCTTCTTTCTTTC
>PVIA01008350.1:0-72800 GCA_004024845.1 Tonatia bakeri | reverse complement strand
TATATCAGAAAAAAATATATTGTTATGAGAAATGTCTGAGATTTTACTGCCTATGTTTTCCTTTAAGATTTTTATGGTTTTGAATCTTATATTTAAGTTTTTAACCCATTTCAAGTTTATTCTTGTGCATGAAGCAAGAAGGTGGTCTAGTTTCTTTTTTCTTTTCTTTTCTTCTTCTTTTTTTTTTTTTTGGCATGTATCTCTCCAATTTTCCCAACACCATTTATTGAATAAACTATCTTTACCCCATTGTATGTTTTGCTTCCTTTGTCAAATATTAATTAACTATAAAGGTGTGGATTTATTTCTGGGCTATCTCTTCTGTCCCATTGATTTAGATGTCTGTTTTTATGTCAGTACCATGCTGTTTTCATTACTATGGCCTTATATTATAGTTTGATATTAGGTAGTGTGATTCCTCCAACTTTGTTCTTCTTTCTCAAGATCACTGTTGCTATGCAGGGTCTTTTGTGGTTCCATATAAATTTTTGGAATATTTGTTCTAGTTCTGTGAAGTACTCCATTACCATTTTGATAGGAATTGCGTTGAACCTGTAGATTTCTTTGGGCAGTATGGACATTTTAATGATGTTAATTCTTTCTGTCCATGAACATAGTATATGCTTCTACTTATTTGTATCTTGTTCAGTTTCTTTCTTTACTGTCATAATTTTCCTAGTACAGGTCTTTTACATCATGAAATATCTTTTCCCATCCTTTTACTTTTAGTCTGTGTGTATCTTTCATTCTGAGGTGGGTCTCTTATAGGCAGCATATATATGGGTCTTGTTTTCTTATCCATTCAACCACCCTTTATCTTTTGATTGGAGCATTTAAACCATTTACATTTAAAGTGATTATTGATAGGCACTTATTTATTGCTAGTTTATTCTTTATAATTATGTTCCTCTGTTTCCTCCTCCTCTTCTTCCTCCAAGAAGACCCTTTATATTTCTTGTAATACTGGTTTGGCAGATTTACAAAGAACTTGTACAACTCAAAAAAATAAACAATACAAATAAAAAATGGGCAAAGGATCTGAATAGACATTTCTGCAAAGAGGACATACAGATGGCCAATAGACATATGAAAAGATGCTCAATGTCACTAATCATCAGAGAAATGCAAATTAAAAACACAATGCAATAGCACCTCACACCTCTCAGAATGGCTATCATCAATAAATCAACAAACAGCAAGTGTTGACAAGGATGTGGAGGAAAGGGAACTCTTATGCACTGTTTGTGGAAATGCGATTGGTTCAGCCACTATGAAACACAATATGGAGTTTTCTCAAAAAATTAAAAGCTGAACTGCCTATGTCCTTGCCATTCAACTTTTGGGAATATACTCAAAGAAACCCAAAACATTAATTTGAAAGAATATATGCACCCCTATGTTCATTGCAGCATTATTTACAATAACCAAGATTTGGAAGCAACCCATGTGTCTGTCCATCAGTAGATGAGTGGATAAAAAACCTGTTATACATTTACACAATGGAATACTACTCAGCTGTAAAAAAGAAAGAAATTTTACTTTTTGCTACAGCATGGATAGACTTGGAGAGTATTATACTAAGTGAAATAAGGCAGTTAGAGAAAGACCAATACCATATGACTTTACTGATATGTAAAATCTAATGAACAAAATAAAGGAAAAATAGAAACAAATTCATAGATACAGAGAATGACTGACAGTTGTCAGTAGGGAAGGGAATAGGGGGCTAGGTGGAAAAGGTGAAGGGATTAAGTGAAAAACAAAAAGCTTGCCCTGGCTGGTATGGCTCAGTGGATTGAGTGCTGGCCTGTGAACCAACGAGTCTCTGGTTCAATTCCTAGTCAGGGCACATGCCTGGGTTGCAGGCCAGGTCCCTGGTTGGGGGCACAGGAGAAGCAACCACACATTGATGTTTCTCTCTTTCTCCTTCCCTTCCCCTCTCTCTAAAAATAAGTAAATAAAATCTTTTAACAAATCCCTCATAGACACAGACAACAGCACAATGACCACCAGAGGGAAACAGGGGCGAAGGGGACGAAAAGAGGGCAAAGGAGAGCTGAGTGGCGATGGAAGGAGACGCAGCTTCCGATGGTGAGCACACAACACAACATGCAGGTGATGAGGGCGCAGGGTGAGCACACAGCACAACATGCAGGTGATGAGGGCGCAGGGTGAGCACACAGCACAACATGCAGGTGATGAGGGCGCAGGGTGAGCACACAGCACAACATGCAGGTGATGAGGGTGCAGGGTGAGCACACAGCACAGCATGCAGGTGATGAGGGCACAGGGGAAGGGTTTACAGGAACAAATACAAAGGACGCATGGACAAAAACAACGGGGTGTTGGAAATGGGAGGGAGGTGGGGAGGGCTGGGGGGTGGGCTGGGATGGGAGTAAAAAGCAGAAAACTGTACTTGAACAACAATTAAAATAAAAAAATATATATATATACAGATGATGTGTTGTAGAATTGTACACTTGAAACCTATTTAATTGTATTAATCAATGTAACCCCAATAAATTCAATAAAAGTGTTTTAAAAAGGAAAGAGAATTAACCCCATCTTTTTGGTACTTACAGTTTCCTTGGGAAACAGACAGCGAGCCCAACAAGTGAACAGGTTAATGATAAAGCATAGCCATTAATATATTGTGAAGTATATTGTATATATTATTCAAACCATAGAACCCAAGTCACTAGAAAAAGCTGAAGAGCCCATTCTCCAGTCATGACCGTAGTGTGAGGGCGACACCAAGGCTGCTCCGTGGGCCGTAACGTGATGCTTTATCCCTTCATATAAGTAAAATGAGCAACTGCAGATTGTACACAGCAAGGGACCATCATTGCTCAGGCCCTGCCGGGGCACTGGCTCCCCAAAGGCCAGGAAAATAGCTGTGATGCGTCCCTGAGCTCTTAGTAGGTGTGGCCGTGCATCAAGTCCAAGGAAAGGGCAGATGCGCAGGGATTCCATGTTTCCCAAAATAAAAGCAAGGCCAGAGAGACACAAGTTTAGTTTCTGAGAGATAATTGGCTTGGGGATTTGAGGTTATTGTTTTCTTCTCCATTCTCTCTGATTTCATCTTCAAGCCTTCCGCCCCCACCCCCGTTTCACTCCTAGGGGTGTCAGCAGAGGGAACAGTATTAGCTGGGAGTTTGTTTTGTTTATAAATCATAGAAGACTTTTGGAAGGAAAAAAATGGGGAAAAAATAAAATGTTAAGAATTATACCATGACTGCGGTCGTCACGCTTTTCGCAGACAGGCAACAGAGTGGCGGCGTTGTTATGTGGGTCCCCGCCCACCGCACCCCGCAAAACACTGGGCAGGTAGCTGCAGGTGTACGGACGGTGCTTCAGAAATCTTTGTCGAATCGAAAGGAGCATCTACATGTTCCATAAACAAGCACTGCAGTGGCTTGGGGGTCTCACCAGCAATTGTTCTGGCTGCTGTCCAAGCACTGCTGGCACCAAAGGTTGAAATGTATAAAGACGGTACAATAGGCTGTATTTCCATGGAAGTAAACTGGACGCTAATTCACACACCAGAAGCTGAGTCACTTTGTTTTTTCAGGCACATGGAGAGGAAGTGCCATCTCCCCTCAGTTATGACACACTGCCAGTTTGTTGATGTGTCCTTACTTTGTTTTAAAAAAAGAAGTATGACAAGAAACAGAATTGAGAGCTAACACTACAGAAACCTCAAAGACAATTCACACAAGGAAGAAGGAGGCATGGGAAGTCGACTGCATTGCCCAGTGTCACGGAGCCTGGCAACCCAGGCCCTGGGAAGAAGAGCCCTCATCTCAACACAAGAATTCTTCCAGATCTACCTGGACAACCTCTCTCTCCCACGTCTTCAAGCCCACCAACAGCTTCCCACCCACCCCCACAGAGTTGGAGTCTTCTACCTCACAGGTAATAGAGAAGCCTCAGAGGGAACCACCTCCACTTGGCTACCACGATCTTCCTCCGGGCTGTCATTAGACAATTGGGCAGGTGACTTTCCTCCAGTGTCACAGAACCCTCCAACCTGTACCCTACATCCATGTCTTCCCACATCTACAGTAATTTGCTCCTTTAGTCATCCATGTTCTTTCCTGTATCCTCTGCTCACATTTTAAAAGCTGCAAGAAAAGGAGACAGTTACCTACAAAGGAGTTCCCATTAGATCAACAGCTGATTTCTCAAAAGAAATCTTACAGGTAAGAAGAGGCTGAAAAGAAGTATTCAAAGTCATGAAAGGCAAGGACCTACATCCAAGATTACTCTATCCAGCAAAGCTTTCATTTAGAATGGAAGGGCAGATAAAGTGCTTCCTAGATAAGGTCAAGTTAAAGGAATTGACCATCACCAAGCCCTTATTATATGAAATGTTAAAGGGACTTATCTAAGAAAAAGAAGAAGACCAAAGCTGTGAACAGTAAAATGATAAACTGACAACTATGAACAACTGAACTAAAAACAAAAACTAAGCAAACATCTAAGAAAAAGAAGAAGACCAAAGCTGTGAACAGTAAAATGATAAACTGACAACTATGAACAACTGAACTAAAAACAAAAACTAAGCAAACAGCTAGAACAGGAAGAGAATCACAGAAATGGACATCAAAGGGAGGGTTATCAGTGGGGAGGGGGAGCAGGGGGAATGGGGGAAAAGGCACAGGGAATAAGAAGCATAACTGGTAGGCACAAAATGACAGGGGAGGTGAAGAATAGTATGGGAAATGGAGAAGCCAAAGAATTTATATGTACGATCCGTGGGTGAGGGGTAGGGAGGTGGAGTGCAGGGCAGAGGGAGATAAATGGGAGAAAAGAAATGGGACAACTGTAATAGCATAATCAAAAAATATACTTTAAAAAAAGCTTGAATCTCCCCATCTTTAGAAAAGTGAAATAAAATTCCTCAACTGTACACTCCTCTAATGAGGGATCTTAATCATTTCAGGGCTAGGGTTTTTGAAGAGGTGGCATCCCCCCTTCCTTACTCCCACGTCCTCCCTCCTCGCAGCCACCTCTCCGGGCTCACAGACGTTACTCCCCCTGAGGGCTCTCAGGCCTTTCTGCTGGCCAGTCTCTTGCACGTGTTGCAATCTTTGCCTTTCCTGACCTCTCTGTGGCATTGGGCACTCTGGTCTCTTCCTATTTCTTGAAACACTCTCCTTCTAGTCCACAAAACCACTCGCTTTTGGATTTCCTTTGAATTCCTTGGCTTCTCCTTGTCCGCCTTCCTCTTGGCCCTGTTTCCCTCATACATGTGGGAGTTCCCTGGGGATCTATTCTGGTGCATTCTTGTCCTTCTTCACTGTTCCCAGGGGGAGTTTTCTTTTTTAGGCAAATAGAACCCTTTCACTCTCCCAAAGGCCTTTCAGATGCTCCCAATGACCCTCAGAATGAACTCTGACTCCTGGACGGGGCTCACTGCTCCTGCTCACACACTCCTGTAGCTTCGTCTCTTTCCCCTTCTCTACAAACCCTCCAAACTCCAGTTCCAGTGAGCAGTTCACTGACAAATCCCACGCTTTCTGGCTTCCCTGCTTTAGCAAACATTGTTTCCTTTGCTCAGAGGACACTTTCTTCCCCTCTCTTTACCTAATAGATTCTAAGATTTTCTCCCAATGCTCCGCATCCGTTTCTATCAGAGGGTTTATTAATTTGTAGTGTTTTTGTCTGTTTTCCCATTAGAGTTTGAGTTCCTTAACACAAGGACTCCTACTTATTTACTCTTTTAAGCTCTGTAGACTCTCTGCCCATACTGTACCTGCATGAGCAATAAATTTGTTGAATGAATGAGTGAATAAATGAAAGGCGTCATTCCTCCTGATTCCAAGTCCAGTAAGTAAATCAAGCTCAGGTCACATAGACTTTTCCTATCGGACCTGAGTACAATGCTTCTAAACCAAGTGCACATTCTCCACAAAATAAATACCTTGGATATTGATTTTCTATCTTCAAAATAAATGTGGTTCCTGTTGGGAGTGATGTGTTTGTTCTGGCCTTCCTGGTAGTCATGGAAATGAATTACAGCCTTGGGCAAGAGGGCATCCCTCAGTCAAGGGGATGTGGTGTGATCTGGTGGGCAGAGAGGGCGTCTTGGAGGCAGCATTCTATTTATAAGTGGTGTTGACTCCTCTGAACCACTAAGGTGACGTGCAGCGAGCACTGATGCCTCCTTTCCTCTCGTTCAGTCCGTCCCTGACATGATGCTCACAGAAGGGATCGGCTCTTCCAGTTTCCAGCTGGGGGGTTTTCTAGGTCAGAAGAGCATCTGCGGAGAGATGGAGGCCAAAGAGAACTTTGCTAACATTTTATTCCCATGGAAGTTTCTGGTTTGGTTGCTACCTCGGTGTAGTTCTTATGGGCTCATTACGGCTTCTTGCTGTTTTCCTTACCAGATACCAAATGTCTTCAAGAGCAGGAACCATGTGGTTTTCTTCCATGTAGTATCCCTCAAGCTGAGCTTAGCTGTCTCCTCTCGGAGTGCTGGCTAACAGATGTCAATAATTGTGTGTGACTAGAGTTACCAATCACAAATGTAGATACCTTTCTTGAGTAAAAGTGAGAAATAATCCTAAAACCATCCTTTACAAAAGTATGTACCTCTACAAGATGATAACATATAAGATGAAGACGGCAATCGTGGCACAATTTTTGAGTCATAAAGGACACTGGGCTGCTGCCTTACTCTCTGCTGGATCACTTGGCCAGCCACTGTGCTGTGAGGACTCTCCTAACAGCCCTATAGAAACGTCTGTGTCACCAGCCATTGAGGCTTCCTGCCCTCCATCAGTTTGCTGGCAGCATGAGTGAGCCATCTTGAAAGTGGATTCTTCAGCCCTCGTCAAGTCTTGGGATGACTGCAGGCTCAGCCAACATCTTCTCTGCAGCCCCGTTAGAGATCCTGAGTCAGGACCAACCAGTGAAGCTGCTCCTCGATTTCTGATCCACAGGAATTGTGAGATAGCAAATGCCTACTGTTGTTCTGAGACACTAAGCATTGGGTATTTTCTTACGGAGCAATAGATAACACTGACATCTGAACTAGAACAAACTGATGGTCTAACCCGGTAGTGAATACTGTGGTCACCGCCTAGATTGCTCCTTCGGGGCTGATGTAACCCTCCCCCATCTCCTGAAAATATCACTTTGTGACAACACATAGCTATGTCCCTCACTAGAATTGCTCTTAGCTGAAGTTATGTCTTATCTAAAATGATGGCCCTTGCCTACCCAGGGCGACCTGTGACTGATGACTAACTGATGTGGGAATAGAAATGTCTAGCACCCTTCCTTCGGTCTGTCCCTTTCCCCAGCCTTGCTTCCGTCAATATCTTAAAGATGTGTCTCCTGGATGCTCTCCAAAATCTTCTACATGCAACTCTATCCCAGAGTCAAGCTTCCATGGCACTCATCCTGACACAGTTGGTACCTGGAAGGGTCCTTAGAAGCAGAGTATATGGCAGATGGCCTGGTTGGTCTGCCAGGGCCTGGGAAGGGAGCAGTAAACACAACGGAGTCAAGGATGTCTGGGGAGGAGGCGTTCGGATGGGCCTATGTGGGTGGGCACCACTAGCATGTACTGTAAAAGAGGAGTTAAATAACCGTGTGAGTCAGCTAGCAGATGTCAGCCCGCCTCTGGCCTCCCCCACCCAGTGCTCGTACAGTGGGTTCACGCACAGAGCAGCCAGGATAGCAGAGACGAAGGCTTATGCATGGACCCAACAGCACACGTACGATGGCTGACTTAGCTGACAGTGCTGCTGAGTGTTCATCCAACCTGCCAGCAGCAAAGAGTGACACGGGTCTCCAACAGCACCTTCACTCAAGGAGCCTAGTCAGTTGTTTGGTAGCAAATCAATTCCTTTGAATCTTTTCAATCCTAGAAGGACCAACATATCCTGACTAGGACTGACTCATAGTCCAGGTAGGGGTTTGCTTTTGTTGCCCACAGTGCTTCGGTTGAATGTCTTTGTTGTCCCTTTGCCTGGATTTAGTGGTTAGTGCACAGGCACAAGTAGCCACAGTTTCAGAAGGACTTGGTAAATTGGGGAGGCTGGTCTAGGTCCCCACCAGGCCAGCCACCTAGAGCAGTAGACTTGATGGCTAAGGATGTCGGACACCTAGGGTGAGTGGCAGAGGGTCGGGACAACAAGCATCAGTTGTGAATGCAAGACCAACTGCAGCAGTAGGGCTCCTGCTCATCCCACTAGTGCTCCTAAGTTTCCTAAGAAATAACACTAACCAGAGCCCTGGACACATTGTTTCCAGATGGGGCAACGTTACCATTCAATTCAAGTAGATCTGAGTAGCCTGCGGTGGATGCTATAGTGTCCCGCTGAAGTCCCTCTTTAGGAACACTGTATTCATGCCTCAATGGCTGGACTGTCAGCTGCCAACCAGTCATAGCTACATGGCTCACTGAGGATTGCCCTTGGCTACAGGAAGCCACTTTACCTGCGGTTATGCTGTCTCCCAGGGACAGCTGGTGGCCAATGATTGGTTGGTGTGAGGATGCAAAGGTGGACGCATTTGCCACGATTAGGACAGAGCTTTCCGTGGGAATGGCTGAGGCCTCTGTTGCAGCTGCATTGTGGATCAGCTTCCACTTTCCCCCACCTGTCTTCCTCAGGTCCTCATAGGTGTATGTCCCAAGACATACTCCCAAAAACCTCCTGCATGCAGCTCTCTGTCTCAGAGTCTGCTTCCAGGGAACCCTAACCAAAAAGCTTCCCTACAGGGATTTTAAATTTCAATCCACAGAGGAAAAAAAAAATGAAGCCAGAGAGCAATCCATGCTCTTCATCATTAGCCCCCTCAACAGGAAAACTAACGGTTTCAAGCTCTAGGAAGATAGGGGGAAGTTGATTAAAGAAGATATTACAGAAAGCATTATGAGGCCTCAAATCTCATTTACAATTAGTTGAGTAGTTTCCTAGAAGGACGCTGTCGTGAAGGCGTGTGACACGGGACGAACAAGTTGTGTGAAGACAAGGAGAAGGAGACCATTTTGGCACAGGTGGGTCTGACTGACTGGCTCGTGGCTGCAAAGAGACACTGAGCATGTCCTCGCAGCAGGAAGTGGCTGGGGGCTCGGCGTCTGCTCCCCCCACAGACAGGCGCGGAAGAGAACGAGGTGTTGGGGGAGGGATGCTCACGCGCCTCGGCTTCCCCGAGGGGCTGAGCGAGAATCACCGCAGGCAGGCTGTTCGCCATGTTTACTGACATTGATGTCCTGCGGTGTTTGGTCTGTTGTGAATGCTCTAGCATAATTATTAGTGGTTTGTAAGTTCCATCAACATATTACTAAATAACCTGTAGCCTCTTTAAAAGAAGAAACAGTTTCATGGAAATTTGACGTGTTGAGGGAGGAGAGAGAGACCAGCAGGAATCAGCAGGCGGTAGGTGGAGCGGGCGAGGGCTCGCCGACACATGGACCCAGAGTTTACACTTACTGAGATCAGTGCGATCCTTTCGTGGACTTTGATTTTCCCCACAAACTTCTCCTCTCTTCTTTGCCTGCTCCACCCTGCTCTCTGCCTGTGCGGGGTAGGGGGGGCGACAGTAGACATGACCTGGGGGGTCTCTTACCCTCCAGCCTCTGGTTGGATGGAGCCCCTGGGAGCTCAGCATGGTAGGAGACGGAAGGAGGGAGGGGAGAGAGGCCAGGGTAATTTTCCTCGCTCTCTTCCCATGAGGTTGCTGCAGGCTGGATGCATTCCTCTGCTGAAAGTCACCAGTCCTGTCAAACTGCCCCCCCCCACAACTCGATGGATCCACAGTCTGGTGACAGCTCCCTGGCCCGGCCCCTTTTCGATCAGGGGTGCTGACTACCCCAAGTTGCTGCCTGCTAGGAGGCACTGCTTCTCCCTTATGGTTTCCCAGCACCCACTCAAATCCTTGTCAACAGTCTTTTCATCCAGCCTGCACTCTGTCCAATCCCAGTGTGCCCCTGCTAAGGCCCTGAAGGAATTTCCCTCCTATTTCCTTCATGGTTGGGAGACAAAGTTCTGGACCTAGCTCTTATGGAACAAACTCAGCATCCAGGTGCAAATGGCCTCTAGGCTAGCACATCCGCAGATCAGGCATTCCAAGATTTAACACACAACTTTGGACCCAGCGAGGGAACTCCTCCGCCTCACACCAGGGCTTTGCTGTACTAGCTTTGTCACCCTGCAGAAAGGGACCCAGCAGGAGTGTGGAGAGCAGATTAAAACACACTGAGCTGCCCGTGAAGAGAGGGTGGTGAACACTAAGACTTGGCGTGATCAGGGCTGCAGGTAGCAGCAGGCCCAGGAGGAGGGGAGCGTGAAAACAGAGGCTTCAGCAGAGCCAAGCCAGGAAAGCAATTTTAAGTAAACTTGGGCTCCCAGGAAGCCACGGACAGACGGACAGTAGCTTGTAGATGGCCGTTCCTATACTCTCTGTCCCTCAAGTGTCTACTGTTCCAGGGGCAGCCCCGCTGACGAAGCTCCTCTCAGGCCCCAGTCACGTGGAGCTTTGCACCCACTGGTTCGTTTCAGCTGCCCGGGACAGAGAAAGCTGGTGTGGGGACACGGGCCAAGTGACTTGCCCAAAGACTCAGGGCTCGTGAATGATCGAGCTAGAATTCCAAACCTGGGACTTCATTACCTAGTTCATCAAACCACCCTCTTCTAGAACAGACTTGGTCTGGGTCTAAGGAGGCACATCCAGGCCAGAGTGGACATAGGGAAAATTCAGCACCACTTCCTCTTAGCTCTCAGAGGTCATTGGTATAGACCCACATTCACGGTCAGCCCCACGCCAGCCCTGTCTGACTGTCAGAGCCAAAAATCATGCAGAACGAGAGGAGGCCCCCACAGGCTGGCCAGTCCTGCATCCTGGGGCCCATTGCCCTCACTGTCCCCTGTACCTGCCCTTCCTGTCCAGATGTGGATGCTCATCTCCTGGGGGTCAGGGCCTCAGCGGAGCAAACCCTGGGGACCAGAGAGTGAGTCATGGCGAGGCGTTTGCCTTCATGGATTCCGCTCTGTGTGGGGGGTCACGCTGGGAGAGAAAGGTGGATGGGGGACATTCCTCCTGCAATAAACAGCCCAGGCCACTTGGCACCCCAGCCACAGAGCCATAATCTTCCCATTATGCTTTGCATATTTATAACCGAGGGCTCTCCTCCTCCGGTACAAACAAGATTGCAATGAGTCTGCCAAAAGATTCTCTTTAAATATCAGCCTTTACAGCAGAAAAACCAGTTATCCACGTTGAACTGCCCTTCACAGAAGCAAGCGCGCCACGCTCCAACTCTCTTCAGCTGGAGGGCACTGCACAAGCTTGGGCCGAAGAAACAGGAACTTGCTTCTTTTAAACTGTTCCCCAGGTGTCCTTGGTTTAGCCGGAACAGCTGTTCCTTTAAGTCAAGTGCTGTGGCTGCAGGGAGGCCATCCGCAGGAGCTGCTGCTGAGATGCCGGTTCCGCGGCCACCTTCAGTTCCCGTGTCCTGAGGGCTCTGTGCTTTTCCAGTTTCCTTAAGTGAATAAAATTAACCAAGGAGCCCAGAGCACCTGGCCCTATTCTAGTGTGCAGTCCTTCCTTTGCTGCCAGTGTGGTCGCCCGTGACCACTCCCATTTGCTTTAAAGAAAAGGTGGAACAAAAAAAGAAGAAATTCCACCAAAAAAAAAAAACAATATTGTAAGAAACTGCCCAGCTATTTTCCCAAATAGTTGTACCATGGTATCATTTCTTTAATAATAATAATAAACTGATTGAACATTAAAAAAAAAAAAGAAAAGGTGGAACACAAGGAGAGACCTTCTCCCTCTGTCTCCCAGACCTGCGGGACTTGTGCGGGGTGGTGAGTTGGGATGCAAGGAGTTAATGATCCGAAAGCCAGACCCGTGTTCCGTGACAGAAGCCCGCCCTCCTCCTGTCCCCTGTTCAGAGGAGCCATGGAAGGGGAACCTTCAGCTGACATGGGCAGATTCCTTCCTCCCCTGGGTGACACAGCCCCCAGGCCTGCCCAGCACAAGCTGGTGACTGGAACACAAGTCACAGGATCAGAGCTGCTTCCTTACCTCCCGTGGACATGACCTTGGGAGTTTTGAACTGGACTGGAAAGTCCTGGGCTCCACAGGGTCTTTCTCGTGGTCAAAAATGTTACTGAGAAGCGGGAGGGGCCTAGAGAATTCCTGTGTCACCCTAGAAAGACCCCAAAGGAAGCAGCATCCCCAGCTGGGCCAGCACAGGCTCTCGCTGCGGGGGAGGGGAAACCCAGGGCCTGTCCAGCCACACACATTGGGATCCTTTCTCTGGTCCTTTCAGGACCTGTGTGAGGGAGCAGCAGAGTCAAAGAGGGCATTTCTGCTACTATTCTTGCTCCTCTCCCCACCAGCCCTCAGTCGCCAGCATTTCTCAAACCATCGTTTAGCTGTGAATACTGGAGATTTTCTTCCTGCTTCGACCACGGTCGCCCGGTGGTCATGCCATTTTCTGGCACAGCCCTGGGCAGAGGGCCAGCCGCCTCAGATCCTCCGAGAGGACGCGGGAGGGAAGATGCCTCCCCTTCACGGGCCAAAGGGGCTGTGGGTTTCAACCGCCTGGACACTCAGGGTAGAATCAAGCGGAACAAATTACAGGGAGTAATTTAGGGACAGGGTGGGGGTGGGGGTGGGGCCGTGCCTCCCTCCAGACCGAAGTCGTCAAAGGCATTCATTTTGTGAAGGTGTTGTAGCCAAAACATGGCTTCTTTGTAAATGAACCCCTTTGTGGAAAATTCTGGAAATAAAAGAATAAGAGGGAGGAAAGCAAGAAAAAGCTAGACAAATAAGTCTTTTCAACGCTAGCTATCAAATAACCCTACAATTTCAGAGCGCCAGTCTCCCCCTCGAGGATTCTTTGACTGTCGTTAGCAGTAATTTGGTCCCCCACATCTCTTCTGTAAAACGCCAGGACAGGGCTCTCTGGTGCTCCGAGAGGCTTGCAGTTGCGGAGAAACATGTTCAAGTTCAGCCGCTGGGGAGTAGTTACTGAGCAGGCAGGAGCTCTGTGCTGGGGGTCCACAGGAGTCTTCTGCTTTGATTTGGAAGCTAAACTTCCATAAGTAAAACATTAGAACTAATGTTAGGTCCATATATTAGGAAGGATGGTGGACAAAGATACAAGAAAAGAGAGATTTTAAAGTTAACGAAAGAGAACTGTGAGGTGGGGCTGGAGACAGGAGGACAAGCGAGTGGAGGAGTGAGTGTAACACACTGTAGAGCGTGGGTGACGATTCTGAGTGACCCACGTGCACCCAACTCGTCAGCACTTCCTGGCCTTTGACTCCCACTTCCCCGCCATCATCATCTTCACTTGCCAATGTCCTTCCTTCCCGCCTGGACTGGAACCTTATTTATCCTCACAGTCCTGTTCCACCTGTACCTTCCTCATGGGGATCTTTCCCGTACCGTCACCCCACACCGATTTCCCTTTCTGGAAACTCTGCTTCCACTTATAGTCAACATCAGCTAGTGAAGTGCTCATGGATTTCTATTTACTCCAAGCGTGTGTCTTGTTGATCTTGATGAAGGACATGGTCCTTGAGGGCTAAGGTCACATCTTGCACTGAGACAGGACATAGCAGGAGAGAGTGAAGCCACTTTGCAAACACTGGTTTGATAGCTTGAAAGTTCAGGACCTTGCTTCCCTGGGGACAGTATCACGCCAAGTGTCCCCAACTGGAAAAGCGTTCTGTTTCTCGGACAGTTCCCCGGCACTGCCACACAGCCCGGCTCAGGCTCCGTGGTGGCCCTGCAGTCTTCCCTTCTCTGCCCTGTGGGTGAGCATGTGTTAGCTCCTTGCACAAGTTTTAAGAAGAATTGCACTGTTCTTAGAAGACGGAGAAGAGCAGCCGGCCTCCTTTTTGTACTTTATTGCATAAATATTTGTCTAAGCCAAATCTGGAGACTACACACTCGGTGTGGAAAGGAGGGCAGGTCTGTCGGTGAGCTTTTCAGTGAATACACAGTAACATCGGCTCCCATTTCAAAAGCAGCCAACCTTGGTTAATCAGTATGTGATCTAAGACCTTTGCTCTGGCTCAGATCCCTCCTGTCCTCTTTTTACCATTTTGAGTTTCAAAGATCCCTCTCCCAAGAGGCACTCAGGATGGGAAAGAAGAACAGGGAAGAAGACAATGAGCAAAGGCAATGTTGTTCGTGGTCACACTGTCCTGCTTGGAGATTTGTGGGAGAGAAGGCTTGAAGGCTATAGTCAGAGTGAAAGTTTGGGGGTTAGGATTACCTCAAGGTTGAGGAGATGTGCACCAGCCACATCCCAATGGCACTGGAAGCACACGGCATGCTACTCAAGAGGAAAAGCGAGCCATGGCGGCATTTGAAATGCACCACGAAGAGCTTCCCACTCTGCTTTAACTCTAGTGCAAGAGGTAATCATAATACTGCCATTGGATGAATATCAGTTAAGGGCTAGACACTTTACGTGGGGGATGATGTTCTGCAAAACTATTCTTCACAGTGGAAAAAAAATCACCCACTTATACAGATCAGGAAACTGAGGCTCAGAGGTGTTAAGTGAACTTCATCTGTTGAACAGATAGTGTCTGTGAACCTTTCACATGCCAGAACTTGGAACCGGAATGTGCTGGGACTCAGAGCCGGGGCAGATGGGCCTGGATTCCAAGCCCACCCTCTTCCCACAGAACTGCGCTGTTCCCCGTAGGGAGGAATGTCTCCAAAGGCTCTTCTCTTTCATCCTCATTTTAAAAACATTCCCTTTGAGTCCTGGAAGCTCTCTGAGCACCAAGTAAGGACTGCTAACTACGTTCACTCATTGGCAGTGATCGTGTTGGGATTTGTCTGGTCCGTGCGTGTTTTTTTAAAAGGACAGGTAGAGAAAGACAGTTTTTGGACTTAATTTCATGCTTCTTCATTTAGGAGCAGTTCTGGGAAGGAATAAAAGGGCCAGTAATTCTCAAAAGCAATATTTTGGCTGTGGGAGCCTCTTTGATGGGATTAACCAAGCTGAAAGGATAAGGGTAGTTTTTCAAAAAGACTTAGTCTGACAGTGAAATTGTATTCTGAAGGCTTCCTGTCCTCTAGGCCCTGTCTCACAGGATCTATCCAGTTCCCTAAGCCATAGCCCCTGGAGTCAACTTGGGCCCCCCTCCCCGAGTCTGACTAAGGGAACCCACCTCTCCAAAATGCCACTTCGGCATCCACGCTGCCCCCCACAATTCAGACCATGGTTTTCTCTTGCAGACGTCGCTGCAACTAGCTGATCGCTGTGGCCCTGGTTTTACTTCCCTCAAACCCATCTCCCACACAGCCGCCAGGGTAAATTTGCTGATATGTAAATAGGCAATACGTAAATTCGGTCCTGTCTCTTCCCAATGCTCTTAGCATAAAGTCCAAACATATTAGCAGAGCAAATAAACTCCCTCACAGTCTAGCCCAGCACTGTTCAATATGTTGTCAGCCACATATATTATTTAAGATGTTCTAGTAGCCATATTCAAAAGTAAAAAGAATCAGGAGAAAATAATTTTAATGTTTTACTTAACCCAATATATTCAAACTATTATTATTTTAGCATGCAATCCATATTTTTAAAATATCAATGAGATATTTTTCAGTCTTTTTTCTTGTACTTCATCTTCAAAACACCAAATTTCTCTCAGAAATCCTTAATCTGTATTTAGATTTCATAAAATTTATACTTTAAAGAGTAAGTTCATGCATCCAAATTCTTCAAACATACTTTAAATTATTCTGATAACTGAATAGGGTATTAGTTTAAATTAAAATTAATGAAAATCAAACACAATTCAAAATTCAGTTATTCTGTCACATTTGGCACACGGAAGCACCTAACAGCTATGTGTTCCCGGTGACCACTGTGATGAAGAGCATGGACCTGCCCCCGGTCAGACCCTCCATGAGACCTCAGGGACATTACGGTAAGTAAGAAAAGTCAGACAGAGAGGACAAGCACCAACAATATCACTTCTCTGTGGAATCTAAAAACGTCGAACTCATAAAACAGATGAGTAGAATGGTGGTTAGCAGGGCTGGGGGTGAGGGAATGGAGAGACATTGCTTAAGGGTAAAGACTTGCAACTAGTGGACAAGCAGGTCCGGGGGCCTAACACACGGCACAGGAATGGCATTGTGTTGTCATCACTGAGCTCGCTAAGAGAGCGGATCTTAACTGTTCCACCACAAAGGAGAAACGATGAGCATGCTGCGTGAGAGAGCGCCGACTGTCCTTACCACGGCAGTCAAATGGCAACGTGTCAAAGTGTCCAATTAACATGTTGTACACCTTCAACTTGTACAGTGTTACATGTCAGATATATTCCAATTAGGGGAAAAAGAATAGTAGCAGCTGACAACGGTGTATGTCAGGCTCTGGTCTAACTGTTTCCGTACATTAACTTATTTTAATTGAGTTGCCACAGGACAACAACCCTATGTAGACACTATTACCGTATTTTGCCATGTATAATGTGCACTTTTTGCCCAAATTTTTTAGGGAAAAATAAGGATGCTCATTATACATGGATAGTACCTGAAATACCTTGTTTCTGTTCTTGTGTTTTGTAATTATTTATTACATAAATTTTTTTGTACCATAACATGTTCAAAAATGAATGTTAAAATTCCTTTATAATATGAAAAACAAGTATCTAAATAAAAAATAAAATATTGAATTAAAATATTAAAATGAAACCTGTTTTCTCTGAAAGTTTGGGCCAAAAACATGGGAGCACATCATACACGGCAAAATACGGTATATCTCCAACTTACACAGGGCAAAATGGAGGCACAGAGACGTGGAGCAATTTGCCCAAGTCCACACAGCGAGAAAGCAGCAGAGTTGAGGTTTGACCCAGGCTGTCCTGCTCTGGAATTTGTGCTCTTAGCCACAGCCAGCTTGACTGCCTCAGATTCCTGGAGCTCCCAGAAGTTGCCTCGAGGCTGTCACATCTGTTCTCCCCTCCTGCTTTCCTGCATCTCCAAGTGAAGGCTCATTGGCTGCTGCAGCCTGGGAGGGTGCCATTTCCCACACTGCAGCATCATTTTTCTGGTAATTGTTTGGTACTTATCTGTGTGGATTGTGGAATGTCAGGATTCATAACAAATTCCAGGGCAGAAAACATATTTAATCATATGTGCTTATCAAGGCTCATTTCCCCTCACCACCCCCTTTAGAAATGTCCAAGCTGCTTTCGAGCTGATACTGTCCCTCAACCCCAACTCAAGCGTTTGATCGGCCCTCTGGGTTATATAACCTGGGGTGACCTCACTGCCTCTGGCCTGGGAGACGACGGTTCTCAGAGCGCTGACATGAACATTTCCTGTCTTCCCAGCTAACGGAGAACAGCCTTTCCAGGAAACATGTGCTCTGTAAAATCTGACATTAAGAGAATGGGATGCAGTTAAATATGATTAAAAGTGGAAGATTAAAAGTGTAACAAAAAATATTACAACAGGAAATGAAAAAGAATGAGAATTATGGGCAAGGAAACTCTTATTGCACTTTGGCCTCAGAAGAGAAGTTACCTGGTTACATGAGAAGGTAAAGGAGCGACGTTGCCATAAATCACTAATAAAATTCACATTAACAAAATTGCACTTAAAAAATTAGATGAGAAGAGGGAAAGCTAATTGGATTCTGGTGTAGTCAAATTAATCAGTATTCCTTTCGCAGACAGAAGATGGGATTTATACAGCAAAGCCACTGACACATTAACGGCTGCTGGTGAATGGGACCAAACGGTTTGGTGAAACTGCTGGAGATAAATCAGAGTCTTAATTCAACCTCACAGACATGAACCAAGAAAGATTATCTTCCAAGACACTAGCCAGAGCACGGCCTTAACATAGTTCCAGGTTCTAAGCTAAAGAATTGAGCATCTATGGGCCTCAAACCACGACTGGACGGCCTGGGATGGAAACCCACTGACAGTACAGGAGTCGTTTGAGAGAAATGGCACATGGGCTGGGGGTGTGAAAACAACGTCTACACTTGCAGGGGGAAACACAAATCCTTCCTTTCCTTCTCCCCTGACCTGTCCCCACACACACCAGGGAAAAAGGAATAAGCATTTGGCGGGTGACTTCAGCAGGCTTGCTGATGTTCACTCAGGATGTTTGCCTGGAGCCCTGGCTGGTGTGACTCAGGTGATTGGAGTGTCATCCCATGCACCAAAAGGTTGCAGGTTCAATTCCTGGTCAGGGCACATACCTAGGTTGCAGATTCAGTCCCCGGTTGTGGTGCGTACCAGAGGCAACCAATCAAACTTTGTTTGTTTGTGTGTGTGTGTGTCTCTCTCTTCCCCGCTTGCCTTTCTCTCTGAATAGCAGTGAAAAAAAATGTCATTGGATGAGGATAAAAACATATATATTAAAAAAAGATGTTTTGTCTGGAGACCAGACATCTCTTTCTAGCCAGAATTATATTCCTGCTTGAAACAACTAAAAACTTTAAGAAAGAAAGAAAGAAAGAAAGAAAGAAAGAAAGAAAGAAAGAAAGAAAGAAAGAAAGAAAGAAAGAAAGAAAGAAAGGTGTTTAAGATGCTGATTCTCAGACAAGAGCGGATAACAATCTATGTAAGATGGAAAAATCAAAATGAGTCCTGTGATTGCCCCAGCTCACTGCTTTGAGATCACTTACAGGCATAGAGCAGGGACAGAAACCCAGAGAAAGTCCTGAAATGAGGAGGTAGAGTTGAAAGAGGGGAGGGACCAAGACCACCACATTCTCAGGAAAGAATCTGGAGAGGAGAGAGAGCAATTCACAGAGAGAATTCCTGCTCCTTTGAGTGAGTATTTAGCTGGCAAGTGCAGGTGTGTGCAGACCTGCTGGAGACCAGAGAAAGAACCCCTGAAAGGAGAAGAGGGGACAATGTTCAGCTGTCACACAGGACCAGCAATCGTGCCTGTTTTCACAGTATAGACCGAATACCACCCTGACACGTGGGGAATAGGGCAGGGTACACAGATGAGCCTTGCTTCCCTAGTGGGAACTAATTAGGCCTAATTATTGAAGACAGAACACTGTTCCCTTCCCACCTAACAAATCTTACAGCATATCCCAAATGATCAGACTGTTTCCAAGTAACTTAACTCTGTTCCAAAATAAACTATAAAATGTTTATAGGAAGACAAAAATATCCAGCATGCAACAAGGTACAATTCTCAATGTTTGGCATCCAATAAAAAAGTACCAAGAAGTAGGAAAATATGAGAAAAAAATCAATTAAAATTGACACAGGTGGTAGAATCACAGCAAAGGACATTAAAATGGTTATCACAATTCTATTCTTATGTCCTGAAAGTTAAGCAGAGTTATGGAAGATACAATAAAGCCCCAAATTTAACTTTTAAAGATGAAAATGTAATGTCTGAGATGAAAAATGCACTGGGATTAGAATAATAACTGATTAGACATTTTAGAAGGAAACACTAATGAACTTGAAGTCATAGCAAACTAAATTATCCCAAATAAAGTACAGAAAGAAAAGTGAATTCAAAAACAGTAAAGAGAGCATCAGTGAGCTGGAACAACTTTAAGTGGCCTAATACATACGTAACTACAGTTGCCGAAGGAGGAGTGGAAGTAGCAGGCAGCTTCTGAAATCCCACCCCCACATGCCCCCCACGCCCAGCTGCCATGATCCTTGACTCCTGGTCCTCATGATCTTCTTAAATCCCCACCTCTTGAGTTCAGATGGGATCTACTGACTCACCTCTAGAGAAGAAAGCACAGCAGAACTGATGGGGTGTAACTGCCCGTGTTAGATTACAGAGAGACCCCGCTTTCTATTGTGGGTGTTTCTGTCTCATCCTTGGCACTCTTTTCTCTGAGGAAGCCAGAGGCAGTTCTGCAGTGTGGTGTACCCAGCAAGGAGCCAAGGTCGGAGCCAAGGTCACCAACGTGCATGTGAGTCAGGTGCAAGTGGATCTTCTGAGATCCACCAGTAGTTATTGACCAACACCTTGATTACAGACCCAGCGGAAGTGTGACATAATACACCTCTATTGTTGTCAGCTGCCAAATTTTGGAGAAATATGGTGCATAACAATGTAACTAATACAGAAATAATGGCCGAAAGGTTTCCAAATTTGATGAGAACTATAAACCACAGATCCAAGAAACTCAGTGACCTCCAAGCACAGAACAACGCCAAAAGCCACAGTAAAGCCAATCATTCTCCAATTACTCTAAACAAGTAACAGTGAGAATATCTTAAAGGCAATGAGTAAGAAAAGATTCACCAACAAAGATACAGATGACAGCAAATTTCTTGTTAGAAAAAATGTACAAGCAGGAAGACAGTGGGATCATACCTTAAAGTTCTGGAGGGTAAAAGCTGTCAACAGCAAAACTGTGTTTCACAGCAAAGGTGAATTCAAGACTTTTCCAGATGGAAGACCAAACCTCCATCACGAGAATGTTAACTGATGTCCTCAAGGCAGCGGGGAAATGATGCCAGATGGAAACGGGCATCTGCACGAGGAAATGAAGAAAACTAGAAATTGGAACTACATAGGTAAATGTTTAACAGTTTAAGAAATATCTAAATCATATAAAAAGATAATTTGCTATTTAAACCAAAAAAAAAAACAATTCAGGGTGGGGTTTAGGTAAAAGTAAAATGCTTGACAACAGAAGCATGAAGGACAGGAGGGGAGAAAGGACCTATTCCGGAAGGGGGACGTGCCTTCAGGCTGGGTTGTGATGAATTAAAGATCCCGTAACAAACCCTGAAGCAACCGCTGAAGGAACGAGAGTATTAGCTGTTTAGCCAGCAAAGGAGATAAGACGTAATAAAATGAAATTATAAGAAACATATAGTCCAAAAGAAGGCAGAATAAGAGAGAGGAAAATCATGGGTGGGACAGACAGAAAATGAATGAGTTATTTAAAACCAGCCCTGTGAATAATGCTATAAAACATAAATGGTCTAACCGCTCCCCACCCCAATTAAAAAGTAGAGATTATCAGACTGTACAAAAAAGTAGGATTCAACTATATGTTGCCTAAATGAAACTCACTTTGAAGGTTGAAAGTAAAAGAATAGAAAAGATATAACATACCAATGTTAACAAAAGAAAGCTGGGGTGACTATATTACTATCAGACAAAGTAGAATGAAAGCAAAGCACATTACCTGGGACAGGGTGGATGATTTCATAAATATGAAGACTGACCAAGAGTATAAGAATCCTAATTTTTCTTCACATAGTAAGAGAGCATCAAAATATGCAAAGCAAAAACTGATAGAAGTGCAAGGAGAAATAGATAAATCCATAACTAGCCAAGATTTCAGTATCGCTCTCTCAGTAATTGGAAAAACAAGTAGACAGAAGACTTTGAGACGTGAATAACTCCCTGGATGAACTTGACCTAATTGTTATTTATAGAACACTTCAACTAACAACAGAACACACATTTTTTGAAGTGCACACAAAACATTTACCCAAGATAGACTATATTCTGGGCCATGAAATAAATCTCAGTATAATTGTGTATATTCTATGACCATAATGGAATTAAACTAATGTAGTTTAAATTAAAATTAAATGTTAATAACAGAAGACCTTTGGAAATTTCCCCAAATATTTGGAAAGTATATAACATGTCTAAATAACACACGGGACAAAGAAAAAATAAAAAACACTAGAAAGTATTTTGAAGTGAAAAAAAAATTAAAAATAGCCCATCAAAATGTATGGGACACTTCTAAAGCAGTACATGGTTTGTTTTTTTTTTACATGGTTTTTTTTTTTTAATAACACAAAATCACCTGTATTAGAAGAAAAGAAAGGGCTCGAAACAGTGATATCTGCTTCCACCTGAGACCCTAGGAAAAGAAAAGCAAATTAAATCACAAACCAAAATAACTTTGAAAGAGAACAAAGTTGGAAAACTACCAACTGGTTTCAAGACTTATTATGAGGCTTCAGTGCTCAAGAGTGTGGTGTCGGTGTGAACAGGTTGACAGAATAGACTAGAAAGTCTGAAATAGACTTCAGTCACATACATGGGCAAACGATTTTCGAAAAAGGTAAAAAAGCAACTCGCCAAAGGAAGGACAGTCTTTTCAACAAATGGTGTTGAGACAATAGGATATTCATATGCAAAAAATAATTGAACTATTGTAATCCATACGTCATACCATATACCAATAAGTCAGAGACCTATATAAAAACACAAAACAATAGCACTTCTCTAAGAAAACACAGGATAAATTCTTCACAAACTTGGGTGAGGCATGTTTCTTAGGTACAACACCAAAACCACAATCAATAAAAGAATTAAGACTTTGTCTTCTTCAAAAGACACTGTTAGGAGAATGAAAAGATAAGCCACACACTGGGAGAAAATGTTTACAAGGCCCGTATCTGACTTGCATCCAGAATGTGTAAACACGCTGAAGACTCGGTAAAAAGAGCTGTGCACATACAGGCCCTCAGCAGCAGTTTATGGGAGTTCTTATTGCTCCGCATTCCTACTGATACCCAGGACAGTGATAGTTTGCAATTCACATGGCAATTTCAGTGTTCGTATCCCTAAATATTAATAAAATTATGCAAACTTTCATAGGCTATTTAGTACTTGAATATCTTCTTTCATAAAGTACCTGATAAAGTTTTTGCCCATTTTTCTTATTAGTCTGCTTTTGAAAAATTAATTTGTAGACAGTATTTAAAAATATTCTAAAAAATAAAATAAATAAAAATAAAGCTATTCTAGATATAAATTGCATATATGCACAGTAAATACCTTTTTCCAAGTTAAAAAGTTTCAATAATGAGAAAACAACTGACCCGATTAAAAAAAATATGAGCGAAACACTTGAAAAGACACTTCGCCAAAGAAGATGTGTGTGTGTGGCGCATACACGCAGGAAAAGATGTTCAGTTTGATTAGTCACTAGGAAACTGTGAATTCAAAACATCACGAGATGCCACAGCACACTTATTCGAATGGCGACAGGGAAAAAGACTGAACCAAGTATTCCCCGGGCCGTGCGGACACAGGACGGCCATACCCTGCTCCTGGGAACGCAGTGGGAGCAGCCACTCTGCGGAACAGTCTGGCAGAGTGGCTCTCCTTCTTCTTCTTAACGAGTCTTCTCTTTCTACTTCATGGAGATGTCATTGGCATACAACATGGCGTAATTTCAAGTTACCTTAACTCGGTAACTTAATGAGTTCATTTGATGCATTTATAGAATGCCAAACGATCGCCTCCTAGAACGAGGTTATACCTCCTTCCTGTCATGTCACTACCATTTCTTTTTTTTGTGGCAAAAACATTCTAGTCTCTTCTCAGCTTTCAAATCTGTAACACAGCACTGTTAACGATGGTCATCATGTCACGGATTAGATTCCCAGAGCCTACTTATCTCAGAACCCGAAATCGGTGCCTCTGCCACCATCACCCCATTCTCCCCACCTCTGAGCCCCTGACAACCACCATTCTCTTCTCTGTTTCCAGGAGTTCGGCTTCTTTAGATTCCACGTGTGAGCGACATCACATAGTACTTGTCTTTCTCCTTTTTCATTTCACTTAGCGTAGCACCCTCCCTGCTGGACTGTCTCCTAACATCGAGCAATTGAACTTGTAGCTTACCTGCTGTTTACAGATAGGGCGGTGGGTGAAAGAATAGATGCCAGTTCCTCCCTCTGCAGAAAAGGTACCAGAACCACAATCCTGTAAACTCTCCTCGCAGTGGAAGCCCTGAGGTTCATGTGTGTAGATCAGAGTCAGGACCAAACCAGTTTCACCAGTTTCTAGGGCCACAGAGTTGGCACAGGAGAATGGCGGGCTCAAGTCCAGTTCTTTGTATTGGTCCAAGGCCATGTCTCCTTGTGATTGATAATCACATTGGATCCACATGTACTTTAACAGTCACACATCTGTCATCTCTGGGACTCAGGAGTATGCAGGTCCTGTTGTTACTCTGCTTGCTAAAACATCATAAAAGTTAAGAACATACATATATTTGAAGTTCACGTGTAAGCATGTGTCTGTACTTTTGAACTCAGGTAAATAATTTTTCTTCTTACAAAAGGAAAATTAACTATACTTTATAGATGTGTGTAAAGAAACAAGCATGAGTGATGACAGAACAGTGGTCCAGGGACTCTGAAGACTGTTAGCAAAATACTAGAAGTTTCCAATTCCTTAATAGATCTTCTTGGCCTCGGTTTGTAATGCGGGTGTCCACAGCATTTGAATTAGCCATATAAGTAACAATTCTCCCTTCACTTGGTGTCTACTAAGGAGCAACATTGAACTTGCATTTGATCGTGTTTGGTCTTGACCTTCAGGATTTCCTTTCATCTGTGTGGAAGAACCGTGCCATCTGAGAGGAGGAGATATTTCTTGTCTCTGGTTTGGTTTGTTTGGATATTTTTTTGGCAGCGAGCACTTGCATTTGTTTGCGTGTTTACAAAGAGTCCTTTATTTCACCCTGTGTGAATTTGACCTTTCACTTTTAATATAAATAAATTGCAAGTAAAACAGTAATCATTTAACCCTATGCCAACAAGAGCAGCTAAATACAAAACCCAAAAATCTGGGAGCTTTTCGCAAAAGCAAGTGTGCCTGCTCTGGAAGGGCAGCCTCCTCAAGTCAGTTCAGAGCTAAATAGTCCAAGGAGACGGAACAGGATCACAGTGTTTTCAGTTTCCTGTGCACGGCCTCCACCGTGGCTCACAGCAATGGTGGCCAAGCCACTTTGACACCTTGGCTTTTGAACTGAGCCCAGGATAGCAGCCCATGCGTTTCCGGTTCCTCCAACACATGGGCAGTGACTGGGGGTCTCTTCTCTCCCTCCCCTTCAGGACACAAACACTCTACCTGCATGTGTGCGTGCAAATAACTTAACCTTTTTGAGACTTTTTCTCTCCTGTGAACTGCGGGTAATGATGTTTCTCTCACAGAGTTGTTCTGAAGGTAAAATGAGTTGTGAGCGTCTTGCTCCGAGTCTGGGATATGGTGCAGGCCCCATAAAGGTGAGAACCCTGCCCCTAAGGTTGCTTCTGTCCCCAGGGCTGACTGCAGGATGTGCAGCCTGTGGAACCCAATCAGGCCCCCTGTTTAAAATGGTCCTGGTTCTTGGTTTTATGCTTGGCTGTCATTATCTTGATATTTTTAACACTTTTTGAACCAGAGGCCCACCCACATTTTCAGTTTACCCTGGGCCCTGCAAATTATGTAGCCAGTCTGCCTATTCTTTTTTTTTTTTTTTTTACTCTTTTTCTCCTTTTGCAAACGTTTTGGGTTTGAAGAACTACAGGTGTTCTTTGTTCCTGGGGTGGTCCATTCTGCCAGCCACCCACAAGGTGTTCCCACGGCCAGAGCGATGCCCACGGCTCCGCTGCACTTTCCCGGCTAAGACCTAGGCCTTGCCCTTGGCCTTGCTCTTCTCCAGAGTAGAGCTGTGAATGGTCTTCTAGTTAAGGCCCACATGAAGAGGTCAGGAAGTAGCTTTGAACAAGAAAGCTTTTCTTCAAAGAATGTGTTTGCCCACAACTTCTAGTTGACCCAGCGCAGAGGAGACTAAAACGGCCCCATCGGCAGCCACATTGTTAGGTCGCTGGTGGTTTTTTAATTGCATGTTCTGTTTCTTAATCTTCTCCCCTGGGGACAGAGACAGATTTTGTGGGACCTGAATTTGTGGAATTTGGAGTCTCTCTAGAAAAAAAAAGTACTAAACTACAAATACAGAATTATATTTAGGGCCTTGCAAGGGGCCCATGCTAGAGAAGAAGCCTGCAGCCAGTGTTCTCTTAGCTGCCGGGGAAACCGGCCCCACTGCCTCCCCGGTGTATCCAGGCTGTTCCCTGGCCGATTCGCTCACACTGTGTTGCTTTTTATACACAGGTGACACAAAACTGTTAAAGGGACCTTGCCCATAGCACACTGTTTAGCTCCTGTGAATGTTGCAATGACTCAGGACAGGGCTCCCTGTCTTTTTAATTCCCGGAGTGACTTCCTCTGTGCCTGTCCTTCGGTGTCTTGCAATTACCAGAGGCTTGTTCATTTTCATCCGCAGCCCTGTACCCTTCTGCAAGACACAGCTTGTGTGTGCAGTGGGCTGCTTGTCCCCTTCACAGGTGTCCTCTCTTTCCCTCACTCCCACATCCACCACAGTCCAAAATAAACCTCAACTCCAGCTGGGGCTTTTTTTGTATTTTTATTTTTTTGCATGTTTGCTGCCACCAGCCTGGTCCACATCACATCCGTCTCCAGGATGGTCTCCATGTAACCGCGAACGTTCCACTCCAATACAGTCTTCGTTTAAGCACCCAGAGTAATTCTCTAAAACTCCAATACATCATTGTCATCCCCAGTTTAATGCGCTTCATAGGGTTCTTACTGGGTTCACTCCTGGCTCACTCCTGCCCCTCCCACCCCGCCCCACCGCAGCCCAGGCTGTGCCCCTGAGGAGGGCGGGCGGGGGCAAGGAAGGTGGGCGGGGCTCTCGCCTCTACTCTTGGTGAGAGGGGTCCTTCTGTTCTTCAGGGCTCAGCTGAGACACTGGAGAAACTTTCAAGAGCAGAAGTCCATCCCTCCTGTTATCAACTGTGCCCTCTTTGTTTCCTTTATAGTGTGTTGGGAAATTGCATACTGTTTTTGCTGTTTGTTTGTCCCCTTGTTTATTGTCCATTCTCCCAAGAATCTGCAGGTTCTGTAAGTTGGAGGCAGTGTTTGTTTTCCCCCCAGTGTTTCCTGCACTGCTTGGGTAGTGACTGGAGGAAACGGGCACTAAATACGTATTTGTTCAATGAATGAATGAATGAGCTCCCTCTGTGATATTGAACAGGCCTTAGGATTGTACATTTATCACAGTGTGCCATAATTTAATTATGTCTATGTATCTTTCCCTGCTTGACTATGAACTATATATGCAGGTTGTAATGTTTACTCTCTGCATTGCCAGCATTTAACATGATGTTCCAGATACATCTATCCTACTAAGTACTCAGTGTGTAATTAATTAAATTAGCTATTATTTTTTAAAGATTTTATTTATTTATTTTTAGACAGAGAGGAAGGGAGGGAGAAAGAGGGAGAGAAACAGCAATGTGTGGTTGCCTCATGAGTGCCCCCTACTGGGGCCCCGGCCCACAACCCAGGCACCTGGCCTGACTGAGAATCAAACTGACAACCCTCTGGTTCGCAGACCGGCACTCAATCCACTGAGCCACACCAGCCAGGGCATGTTTTCACATAATTTTTTTTAAATAAGGAGAAAGGTGTAATATAGGTACTTACAGAGATACTTTTGATAGTAGATAACCCCCTGCTACTAACTTAAGTGCTAATGTAGTGTATTACTAGAGCTTCCACAAATGGAGAAAAGTCACATTTCCCTAAACACGTCAGCACTATTGTTTGTGATACTCACTCAGTTAGGAGCTAACTCGTGCCATAGGTTCCCAATAAATGTTCCCTGATTTAATGAAATACCAACTGGCACTTCGGAATATTTTTATCTGATGCACTGCATCTCTCTTGCTGAGTAATAATCTTATTGATAGTAAAACCATGGAGCTGTAATGACTATTTCTTTGAATTCTCCATAGCAATGCCCCAGATTTTTTGGCCGAGATAGGACTCAGGACGTCTTTGTTGACTGGTAGGCAGCATGTTTCCACGCTGGAAGCCAAGGCAATAAACCAGGCGCTTAATTGTTATTTAGGCTTGTCAGACTGGTAATCTGCCTTCTTGCTAATTCAAACTTGTGATAACTTTACCTGTCACCTGGCGACACCATAACATTCCCAACAAGCAGACAGTCTGGGGAAGATAAGCGACTTGACATGGTGGCACCACGCCATGAACTGGACCTCGGGCCCCTCAGCTTAGGGTCCACATGTGCTTGGCTGGAGGATGCTGCGTGTGGCTTCAGAAGAATTAAAAAAAAAAAACAGAAGTAAGATAGGATTAACTTAAGTTACAGATTATTTAATGAGATTCTTAGGCCTTGAGAAGTATTTATTTTTTTTATCAGTTTCATTAGAGAAAGCAGAGTGACAATTCCAAGGTTAATGCTAGATTAATTTGTCTTCTGAAGACTCCATTGTATTGAAACAGGGAGGAAATGTACAGAATTAGACCGGTCATATTTCATGGAGACAATGTTTGTGATTTACGATGCTATCCCATTATTTTTCATAAACCATAATTCATCTCGAAGCTCTAGTTTAGGGTTGCTTTATCTTTCTACAGGAGGATAAAAACATTTTTCCCCATGACAAGTAAATAGCCAGCAGAGAGTGCTTAATTAAGAAAATAGCTTTTAGCCTTTGATTTGCCCTCACTTCCTGATTTTGATAAATAGTTAAAATTAGTGTGAGCCCCAGTTTGAGATATAGAAAGACTCTGAACAAAGACCCTCAAAGAGTCTGAATTTGCCCTGGTGACCCCGGCTGACCATGGTAGCGGAGAGACTCTCCTCCCCCCCCCCCCGGGAGAGGGGGTGCCCTGTACTACTGCAGGGCCCTGGTGCAATTTCCTGTAGCTCTTTGGGCAACTCTGCTCTGCCCCCAGCGAGCTGGGTGCCAGCCCCGGACCTTATTAGCTCTGCTGCACAGAGGTATTATCTGGGGTCTGTCTAAAACATGGCTCCCAGACCCCAACCCAGAGCACTTTCACTTGAATTCAGAGTATCTGTGTTCTAAATAGTCTAAACATCTGAAATGACAGGAACAGGATGTGCAGCCAAGAGTGAAGCCACTGGTCTGAAAAGTTTGTCTGCCCAGATAGAGCCCTCTGCCCAGGATGGGAGAATGACCCGCAAAGGGAACGGAAAGGCTGGATCTCCAAGATCCTGTTATTTTCTCCAGTCCCAAGTTGAGACGTGAGGAAGAGAACAGCAGGCTCCAGGTATGTGCCTGGAGGACAGGTTTTGTTTCGCTTTTGTCTTTCTGCCAAAAGCACAGAGAGAGAATAAAGGCTTCCACTGTCTGCTAGAGCAGGGTGTTCTGGCCTCGGCTCGGTGGACATTTAGGGCCGGGTGCTTCTTTGTTTTGGGGCTGTCCTGCCTGGAGATGGGTGTGCAGTGGGAGCCCTGGCCTCTGCCTGCTGGATACCAGCAGCCCTCCCCTCCCCAGGTGTGACAACCAGCAGCTTCTTCCAGACATTGCAAAATGACCCCTGTGGGGAGGGACATTGCTCAGTTGACATAGTGTAGAGATTGCAGCTGAAGGCCTGTGGGAGAATTTGGTGGTGACTGGGAGGAACAATTTCTGTTAAGTATTGGCAAAGGAAGGCAAGCAAACATCCCTGTGTAGGTGAAGACAGTGGTGGAGATGGGGACAAGGCAGCAAGTAGAAGCCTAACCATGGTCGCAGTGACCAAAACTCGGAGCCAGGGTGGTGTGGTTGGAGAGACCTCCCCTGGCTGCAGAAGGCTCTGGGTCGAGGGGGTGGAGTCAGGTGGCTGGGAGGCGGGAGCAGCTGAGGATGCTTCAAGAAGAGGGACCCTGTTCCTCCAACCTGGACTGGGGCTGGGAGAAAGAAGAGGCATATTGAAGGGTTTGGAGGGGACTTGAATGCCACTTTTGAAGGACTAAAATGTCACCTTTGGATTGGACTGTTGAAGACAGCCAAGGAGAAGCAACAATGCTTGACAGGGTGGGACTCCTGGAGATTGAGTTAATAGAATGAGACGAACGGACTTGGCTTTAGATCGCCAAGATTTATTTAAGACTATAATTAATGTTTCTTTAGTCGCAGGCATTAAATTAGACCTTTAAAAGTCATAGTTACCCACCTCACTCTCCCTCCTTAGATGAAAGAGGGGAGGGGAATTCAAGAGGATGAGAGGGAGTAATTTTCAAAGCCTAAGGGATTAGTCCTGACTTCACAATTCAAATCCCATAATTCTACCGTGTATGTTCGGGAGGGACCATCGTTTTTTTCAGCTGTGCTTTGCCAGGATGTCTCATGCAGAAAGATCACCGGTTACGTCTACAGTGACAAGAGGAACACGGCTTTGGCAAACAATATGTAATGCAACGCCTTTTTTTTTTTTTTTTACAATTCAGAAATACTTTCCAGAACTGGTTTACGTAATTCACTGGGTTTTCCAGGTTTAGGGAGCAAATGACTTTCTTTTTATAGAGAATCATAAATTTTAAAGCAGAAAGTAATGTTAGAGATTATCTAGTCCATCAAATATCAATCTCAATAAAAACGAGAGACTATTAAAATGTGGTATTAAGCAATTCGAGTCTTAAAAATGCATTTGGCTCAATACAGGAATGTTAAATGGTGCCTACATTTCAAAGTTAAAAAAAACTCCATGAGCTCTCTAGCTCCCCTTCTGACGTGTGTCACTACGATTTTACCACCGCTTATTCCATCGTTTAGGAAACGTACTATTAATTCAGCATCTCAGAGTGTTTCAATGGAAATAAACTGATTGCCACTTGGAAGAATTGTTGAAAAGTGTTTAGAAAACCATCCACCAAGGTTTAGCTGGTGACGATCCAGGTCCCATATCATGTTGCAAACAGGCTGGTTTTAGACTGGCTGAGCTTGCGCTTACCTTTTTTTTTTTTTAATAAGGTCATGGAAGCTGAAGGTTGAAAAAACAAATGCAAAAAAGGAAACAAAACACTTTTTTTAAACTTAGAGATAAGCAAAAAAAAACCCCCAAAGAACATGCTCTTAACAATAAGACCTCAGGAATAATACTGAATAGAAATGCAACCAAGTGGCTCAGACAGAAGCTCAGACAGACAGACACCCAGGGGAGACTTGTGTGTGCGTCACTCCTGGCACTCCTGGGCCTCCCCTGTACATTGGGGATGTACGCGGGGAAGCCTGTAACACTAGGAAAGTATCAGCTCCTTCGTACACACATTTAAAGTGTGTCTAAGTGCATAAATCATTTCTGAAAGAAACATCCTCTCGAGAGATAGCTGTAGAGTTAATGCACAGTGACCCATCAAATAAATAAAACAATCTATGCATTTGTTTGTGAAACGTTGCCCAAGATTTGGGGAATGGAGGAGAAAGAAGCCGGCCTTTTATTGTAGAGTGCGACAAATAAAAAGGTCACGTGCAAATTTAACTCTTCTAATAAAGGTGCTAATTAGTTCCAGACATATAGGTGGGCTATGACATGAATTGTGTGATTTTAGAGGTTTATGAACCACTTCCCAACCAGATAGTTAGGGAAGTACTGGGTAGCCTTGAACCCCAACACCCGCACGGGGGACAGCGTCCCTTGATGAGAAGAGCTTGAGTTTGGGAGAGAAACAGGCATGAGCTTGAGAGCTGGCTCCCTCACCTAATAATGTAGAGCTGCACAGCACTGCGCATGCCTGCCTCCGAGCCTGCTCCTCTGCAAACAGGCAATGATACCCACTTTGTAGTTGTCGGGGGGATGGAAGCAAACACCAGAAGTACTAGCTTTTATTTCTGCCTTTAAACAGTAGGTGCTGGCACTAGAGATAATTTGCACTCTCTGACCATTATCAATTGCCTCATCCTGGATCTGCCCCAACCTAAACACTGATATTAGTTGATTTTACAAATACATATAGCACCCGCTACCTGCCAGGCATTCTTCTATGTCCCACATGCATTGTAACTCATTTAGAGCTCATAAGAATCCAAGTAGGTAAGTACTATGATTATTACCCCCATTTTACAGATGAGAAAACAGAGGCACTGAGGCAGCAAATGGTGAAGCCAGGATTCCGGTCCACACACTGGGCGCAGTGCTAACCCTAACCCCCTGCATGGCACTGCCTCCGTGCAAAACTGGAAATACAGTTTGATGTCTTTAAACCGGTTGGCCTTCTTTGGGGGGAGGGTGGGATATCCAAGTCAGAGATGCTAATGGGCCCCTTTCTCCCATCTTGGGTCTGGGTCTGGGCATTAGGGAGGAGCGAGTGAATCCACTTTCTTCTGGGGAGAAGCGAAGGAAAACTGTCTGCTCCCCTCAGTCTCAGCAGATGCAGAAAATACCTCCCAGGGCTTTGATTTTGACACTCAGGAGCTCAGGCTCTGTGTCATCACATTTGTGCCTCTACAGCCTCAGTGCAAATAGGAAATACTAAATTATACTCGTGTTTCCTGCATTTGGTAAACATTCGCTTGGCACCCCACGTGCTTGGGGCTCGCAGAGTCCACGCGAGAACCGGGGTCTGCCTTCGGGAGGCCCAGAGTATTGTAATCGGAGACCACTTGGCCATACACAGGAAAATACCAACAATAGGATAATAGATGTGAGGCCTTAAGTGAGTTGAGTTTAGGGATGTGATTCAGCCCCAGGCAGGCCAGTTCAAAGCTAAGTCTAACCACAGGAATGAATATGAGACCCGAACATCCTGGAAGACTTGACTTTCTTTACATAATAAAACTCATCTGATGTTCACATCTGATCCCAAAGTTCAGACTCTGGAATTATTAGGAGACCAGAGTCTTTCCCTCCTGGGATTAAATTGCTGACTATCCTATTGTGAGTGATGGAGATCAGTTCCTCCAGAAGTGCTGCGAGCGGCCCCTGAGCCTGGGCTAGCCCACCTCTGTTCCCCCAGGTCACCCTGGGCACACCTCCACCTGGGCCCCTTGCACTTGTGCAGATCTGCTAAGGGTCTTCCTCTGCCTTGGGGTTTGGAGAGACCGAGTTAAACCAGGTCAGACGGGTTTTGCTCAAAGACTTCCCTGAGCTCATGTGTTTTGTCAACATACAGCTTTCCTCAAACATACTGACTACAGATTCTCGTGAGAAATGCCTTTCAACAACACCTCATGGGACGAGAACTCTGAAGAGTGCAGCTGTGGAAGCCCTGTGCTAGCTGCAGCGGAGGGAGCAATCCCAGGACAAGCCTCTGCCCTCCAGGAGTTCAGGTGTTAGTGGGGAAGATAAAAGCCTAAGCAAAGAATTATAATTCAGTCCACTAAGTGCTAGATTACAGGTAGGCCCAAGGGATGCAGTAGTAGAAAGGTCTAGGAAAAAAAAAAAAAACAAGAAAATGCCAGGGAAGCCTTCGAAGAGAAGCCGATGCAAGAACTGAGTTTCCAAGGGTGAGCTGGCCTTGGTCTCTGTACCTTGGCTGTTGTAAACAACACTGCGATGAACAAAGGGATTCGTATCTCTTTTCGAATTCGTGTTTCAGATTTCTTTGGATGAATACCCAGAAGTGGGATTGCTGGGTCATATGATAGTTCTAGTTTCAATTTTTGGAGGCATCTCCATGATGTTTTCCACAGTGGCTGCACCGATCTGCATTCCCCCCAACAGTACAGGAGGGTTCCCCTTTCTCCACATCCTCACCAGCACTCGTTTGTTCATTTATTGATGGGAGCATTCTGACAGGTGTGTGGGGAAATCTCATTGTGGTTTTGATTTGCATTTCTCTCTTGATTAGTGATGTTGAGCAATATTTCTTATGTCTGTTGACCAGCTGTGTGCCCTCTTTAGGGAAATGCCCTTTCAAGTGTTCTGCCCATTTATTAATCAGATTGTTTACTTGTTGGTGTTCAGTTGTAGGAGTTCTTTTTATATTTTGATATTAATCCCTTATTGGATGTATCATTGGCAAATATCATCTTCCATTCAGTGGGTTGTCTTTTCATTTTGTTGATGGTTTCCTTTGCTGTGCAATTTTCCTTTTAGTTTGATGTAGTCCATTTCTTTATTTTTTTCTTTTGTTTCCCTTGCCTGAGGAGACATATCCAAAAAAAATGCCTGAAATTGATGTAATATTGGATGTCAACTGCAACTTAATTTTTTTAAAGAATTAATTACTTTTGAAGTCCCTAATAAGAAAATTGTGCTTAAACAATGTTAAAAAGAAAAGGAAAGGGCATTCCAGACATGGGCGCTCCTGCGCAAAGGCAAGGGACGAGGCAAGCACAGCTGTTTAGGAGGTCACCCCTGCAGCAGGTGGAGCCCAAGGCACCACTGGGAACATGGCTGTCAAAAACAGAGAGGAAGACAGTGAATCAGGAAGGGGGCCGTGTACCAGGGATTGGGTTCACGTTTTATCTGGGGGTAGGCAGTGAGAAGTCATCAGACCATGGAGGAAGATCATCAGCTTCCCACTTTGGAAAGGAAATTACAGAGTGGCCTGGGGGAGGTTTGGGGGGCTTGTAAAACTGGACACAAGTGACTGGCTGGCAAACTGCTGAAATAGCCAGAAACTGGCAGTGGACAAGGAAAAATGTGACCAAATGAACAAATGATTGAGGCAAAGTTGACTTTCGGCTCCAGGGAGGTGAGTCAAAGATGACTCCCCCATTTCTGGCTTGGGTGACCAGGTGGCTGCTTGTATCATTGTCAGGGGAGAAAATACAGGCAGAGGGCGGAGGCAGTTTGAAGGGGAAGACAATGGCGTCCATCTGGGGAGTGCGGATTCTAGGGTTTTTGTGGAATCTAGAGGTAGCACCACAGGTCTGGAGTTTAAGCTGGAGTTACCTTTTGGGGAGTTGTCTACCTTACAATAGTATCTCAAGCCGTGGGAGTGGATGAGATCACCCAACAAAATGAAAATGGAAAAAAAGCAAGCCAAGTGCCAAACCCTGGAGAGCAAATGCCAGGAGGGACGTGGAGAAAAGAGGAAGGAGGGCCCAGCAGAGGCATGGGGCAAAGCCTCGTGGAATTGTGGCCCCATACTCATGGGCCGTCCTCATGAGTCGTTCCTGATCTCACGAGGAGTACACGGACCCACAGAAGAGCCGTGCTGTGATCAGAACTCCGGGGCCCTACCAGAAATCTGCACTGACATCAGACCTGCCTGTACCTTGCATCTCCCTCTTCCTGTTTTTACCCCAGTGCTTCAAGATTGCTGGTCGACTGCCCCGCCTCCATGTCACCCTCCCTGCCCTGTTCCCTGTTCCGCCTTTATCCTTGCTACTCCACTGGACCAGTGCTGGCTTCCGGCATCCGCCCTGGGCTGCTGGCCGCTTTGTAAAAAGGTGCCTGCACTCAGCTCCTTCTCTCCATTCCAGGGGACCAGGCCCTCAATGATCAGAAAACACATAAGGCTCGAGCCTTCGATTTCGAAGTTACCGTCACAGAAGCCATCAGCTGAGCCTGTGGGTGCGATTGTCAAGGTAGAGCTCGTAAAGAAGAGAAATGAGACAAAAAGGATTGATCGTGAGCAATATCTGCTTTCAGGGGACCAAGGGAGGAACAGGGCTAGTGAGGGAGGCTGAAGAGTGACATTCAAGAGGATTATGGGTGGGGCACAGAAAACACAGTGATGGGGAAGCCACGGGAGGGAGCAGGTAAGTGAAGGAGGGGCATCCGCAGTGCCGAACGCTGCAGAGGTGGCAGAGCAGACGGAGGAGAAGCCAACAGATGTGACAATGCCGAAGTTAGGCGGTTTGCTGAAGAGTCATTTCAGCCCCTTAGTGGTGGCAGAACTCAAACAGTTCGAAGAAAAGAGAATGCAGGCAAAAAGAAGGCTCTGTTCTGAAGTGTAATGATGGAGAAAACATTTATTTAATTCTCTTAATATGCTTAATTTTTAAATATCTACTCTGTCCAATCCACTAAAGTGATAAAAAATTTTTTTAAGTGTCTGAAGCTGCCCCCAACACCAAGAAACCTGCAACAAAATCGGGAATATAAGTGAAAATCAATACAGGGCATTGCGGAATCATTTGCCATTTTCCATGCTCAGCCCTCTTCTTGCTCTGTTTTCATCCCGTTGTGACTGCATCCACACCCACGTTGTCAAACACCTCTGTGAGCTGTGGCCAGGTAGCTCAGTGGGCTGGGCTTCATCCTGCAGGCGGGAAGTCACAGGTTTGCGTCCTGGTCAGCGTACATGCCTGGGCGCATGTTCAGTCCCTGTCAGGGTGCGAGCAGGAGGCAACCAATTGATGTTTTCCTCTCACATCAATTTTTCTCTCCCTCTCTTTTTCCCTCTCCTCCCCTCTCTCTGGAATCAGTAAAAGAAATATATAGATATAATTTTTTTAAAAACCGCCTGCGACGGAAGCCCTCTGCACTGTGCTTTAGCTCCTAGCCTCAGCTATGCCTTAGGTCCCGGCCTGCCCTCCAATCTGCAGACCCATGCTTCTGCCTGCAAACTGAGGTCTTCTATTTCCACTAGTGTTTTCATGCCCCCTGGACTCAGTTACGGGGCTGCTGACCCTTAGTATTGGTGCCAGCCACCGAAAGTCCAATCTGGGGCTCCTTTACCTAAAATGCTTATCTTAGCTCTAGGACTTGGAGGCAGTGGTTTTAGGCATGGCTCCTGGTTTATCTTTTAGAAAGGAGAATGGAAAGGTCTTGTATTTATAAAAAACCTATATCCCCAACTCACTTTCTCTCCTTTCTCTGTTTTTTCCTGTGCCCCATTTCTAAGTAAGGCTTTTTCCCTGGGAGGCCTGCTCATTCTCTCTTTCCTGGCCATAGGCTTGAATGAAGTTTAGGACCCAGAAGAGGACCCAGAAGGGGCATTGGGGGGTGGGGGCTGTCCTCTGGTCTCTGCCCCTGGATGCAGGGAGCACCTTCCTTCCCAGCTGTGACAACCGAAATGTCTCCAGACACCACCAGTGTCCCTCGACTGAGAACTACTTCCTCAGTGCTCTCGCTGCTGGCTCTCCTCTCCAGCCCAGAAGTGTTTGCAGTTGCCGTGACTAATTTTTCAGCCCAGGAGTCATGGCATCCCTGGGTCAGCAGGACCAGGAAGGGAAAGCCCTTGGCCCTTGCTTTGTCATCCTCTCCCCTACAGACTGCTCCTGCGTCTTCTCTTCATGCAACACTGAACTCTCAGACGCAGACCTCCGGTTCCGAGTTGATAATCCCATTACAACTAATCCTGTTTACAGCCGTTCTCTTGGCAGAACAATCTTGTCCTGACCGAGGGTTCTTGCTGCTCCATTGTTCCTGGGGACCGTGGCCTGGCCCAGAGTAAGCTCTCATCGATAGGGCTTATCCTGTTTACCGGAGTCTGCAGAACGGCCTCGTCAAATACTTCCATCCCTTCCTTCAGTAAATGGCTCTCTTTGATCTGTGCAAGGCAAAGCCGTGTTTATCAGAAGCTGGGCTTCCTTTGGCTAATGATGGGCACGTCCTGTCCCAGAAAACTCCCCAAAATAACACTTTCTGAATTTCAGACTATTTTCAGGTTTCTGTCTCTTTGTAACCATTTTTTGCTGGGTATCTCTTTAAGGCAAGGGAAGAAAGGGGCTGATTTTGGCTTTTGAAGTTCAAGGTAACACAAAGCTGAATCTGCCAAATTCTGCAGGTCACCACCAAACAGAAGGAAAGAACAGGATTGATGATAACATAAACACTGGGAACCAGGACAAAATGCGAGATTAGGGCTGGCTAGGTGAGATCCCTTTTTGCACTGCCAACTCAGAACTCCCGAGTTGTTTAACAAGGTGAACAAAAGGTCATGGGTGTCAGTCACCTGAATCCCAGGGCAGTGGAAGCTAGTTCAGTCCTGCGGATGAATGTCAGTGGAATTTTACGCTTTCTTGGCTTCTAAGAAATCATCAGGCGCAGAGAAATCCTCTGTCTATAGCAGTGGTTCTCAAAGGGTGGTTCCTGGATCCAGCAGCGTCACCAGGGAACCTGTGGCAAATGTCAGTTCTCGGGCTCCCCCCCAGATACTGAGCTGGGATCTCTGGAGGTGGGGCCAGAAATCGGAGTGCCAAGAAGCCCTCTGGGTGACTCTGAACCGAGGCTTGCTGGAGTTGGAGAGCCACCAACCCACATCAACACCCTCCAGCTGCAGGGCACACAGAGAAACTCTTAGGAAGCCAATTAAAATGCAAATGTCCCTAAAGACACAGGTCACAGATCCCTTGGAGTAGGGTGGGCCTGGGCCTGGAAGTCTGTCTGTTTTTTTGTCTGTGTTTTTGTTTGTTTTATTAAAATATCGTTGACAGTGGGCAACAACATTATATTAGTTTCAGGTGTACAACATAGCGATTCTGCATTTGTATACCTTTCAATGTGACCTCCGCAAGTCTAGTCACTGTCTGGTACCGTGCAGTTATCATGAAAGTACTGACCATTACATCTCCATAACTCATTGATTTCAAAACTGCACATCTGCCCCTCTTAATTGCCTTCACCTTTCCACCCCCCTGCCCTTCTGGCAACCAGCAGTTTGGTGTTCATTTGTTTCTCTTCTGTTTGTTTGTATTGTTTTCTGGGATTCCACATATAAATGAAATCATGTGGTATTTGTCTCTCTGTGACTTATTTCACTTAGCATAATACCCTCTAGGCCCATCCGTATTGTAACAAATGGCAAGACTTCCCTTACTTTTATTGCTGAATAGTATTCCATTATATATGTGCGAGTATACCACCTCCTCTTTGTCCTCTCATCCATTGATGGACCCTGAGGTTGCTTCCAGACCTTGACTGTTACAAATAGTCAAGAACTATTGTGATGAGTGAACACTTAGCAAACTGTGTGCTCTCGAACTATGAGTGAGTGAACATAAAGGGGCTTATGGTTTTTTGAATTAGGGTTTGCGTTTTCTTTGGATAAATGCCCAACAGTGGAATCACTGGGTCATGTGGTGGCTCTGTTTGTAACTTTTTGGGGAACCTCCATACTTTCTTTCCCAGTGGCAGTACCGATCTCCAGTCTCGTTGGCAGCACGTGAGGGTGGCCGTATCTTCACATCATCGCCAACACTTGTTGTTTGATGACTTTTGATAGTAGCCACGCTGATAGGTGTGAGTTGACACCTCACTGTGGTTTTGATTTCCATCTCTCTGATGATCAGTGAGGCTGAGCATCTTTTCACGTGTCTGTGGCCATCTGTTTGTCCTCTTTGGAGATGTGTCTCTTCAGGTCCTCTGCCCATTTTTTAACTGAACTGTGTGCTTTTTTGATTTTGAGTTGCATGAGTTCTTTATATATTTTGGATATTAATTCCTTATTGAACATATCATTTGCAAATATGTTCTCCCATTCAGTAGGTTGTCTGCTCATTTTAATAATGGTTTCCTTCACTGCAAGAAAGTTTTTAGTCTGATGTAGTCCCATTCCTTTATTTTATTTATATATATATTATAAATATAATATATATTATAAATATAATATATTTATATCTATATCTATATCTATCTAAGACTAATGTCAAAGAATTTACTGCTAGTTTTCTTTTGGGTATTTTGTGATTTCAAGTTTTATAGTTAAGTCTTTAATGTATTTTGAGTATATTTTTTATATTTTGTAAGAAAATAATCAGAAATTTTTTGGCCTATATCTGTCCAGTCTTCCCAACATCATTTATCAAAGAAATTGTCGTTACCCCCATTTTACATTCTTACCTCCTTTGTCACAGCTCAACAGGCTGTATAAACATGGGTTTATTTCCAGGCTTTCTATTCTGTTCCATTGACCTATGCATCTGCTTTTGTGTCAGTACCATACTGTTTCGATTACTATAGTTTTACAAGATAGGTTGAAATCAGGGGGCATAATAATACCATCTTTGATCTTCTTTCTAAAGATTGCTTTGGCAATTTGGGATGTTTCACAGTTCCATATAAATTTTAGGATTCTTTGTTCTATTTCTGTGAAAAATTCCATTGATATTTTTATGAGGATTGCATTAAATCTGTAGAGTGCTTTGGGTAGTACAAACATTTAAACAATGTTAAGCCTTGTAATCCATAAGCACAGTATATCCTTTCATTTGTTTGTGTCATCTTTAATTTTTTCATCAATGTCTTGTAGTTTTCAGAATACAGGTTTTTCACCTCCTTGATTAAACTTATTTCTTGGTATTTTATTTTATTTTTTACTAAAATTGGAATTATTTTCTTAGTTTTCCCTGCAGGTCCTGGAGTGTTCCTATAGTTCCCCATCCCTTTGGCAGGCACCTTGGGGTTAGTGTGGATTTTTTTCAAGTACATAGAGTCTAGTCTTTAAATGGCTGATTTATGACTGTGCCGTGCAGCAGGCTTGCATGCCCAAGCCCCTCAGCAATCTCCCTCCCACTGTAGGTCATCCCTTTGGGGATGGGGTTCCCACAATTATTCTCTCTTTGTCTCTCTTGACCATTTTCTATGTGGTCTGTCTCTCATTGATTATGCAAAAGCTGTTCACTCAGCCCTCAGTTGTTCTCCAGAGGAGTTGCTCTATATGCAGGTCTGGATTTGGTGTCCATGGGAGAGGTGAGTTCGTGATCTTCCTTGCCACCACCTTAGATATGCCTCTGTCTCATTAATAAGCATCCCAGGGTGATCTGGATGCAGGGGTCCAGGGCGCCCACCTGGGGAAACCCTGACCTATATACGCAGGGGCAGTAAACATTTTCCACAGCACTCCAGTCCTTCTGAGGAGCCCCCTTCCTGGCTAAGAGGTATCACATTGCAGCTTCCCACCCAGTCATTCCTAAAGCTGGCTGCTAGGGTTGATTACCTATTGTGGCAGGTGGTTCCTTTCAGGATTACTCTAATCCCAGAAGGTGAGGCTGGCCCTGTCAGCTCTGTTGCTATTGACATCTGAAGCACTTTGCTAACTCCTAACCTGGACTGGGCTCACACAGCTGGCTTGGGAGCAAAAGCTTTTATCCCATTATCAGTTCCTTGAACCACAATCCAAGACACAGCTTGGTTTTCCCAGGAGTTTTGTTTTGCACAGCTGAGGCATTCCAGTCATTGTTGAGATGCATTTTCCTTCTCCTTTTCCCCTCCAGCCCCCGGACTTCATGATTTGTGCACAAATAGCCTCCTGATACGAATATCCCCAGATCCTAACCCTCTCTCCCAAAAGCTGTCTCAGCCACCAGGTACCCAAGCCCTCGGCCCACAGAACTGTGCTCACCAGGACCACTCCCACGTCCAAGCCCCAGCTCAGAGAGCCTGCCGTGCAGCCCTGATGTCAGCGTTCAGGCACTGTGGGGCTGTGATCTGCCTCCTGCCCTCCTGGCCTCATTCCCCTTCTCCCTTCAGAGTTCTTCCTGCCCCACTTCAATGTCAGTTCCGAGGGACCCTTGGGGTTCTATCCTCAGTCCTCCACTAATGAAAAGAGCACTTCTCCTAAGGTGGTCTGTGACCTGTTCTTAATGACTCTTTCTCTAATCTGTCCTTTGCACCCTACTGAGATGGCCATCCTTTGTCCTCAGCCATATAAGCATGGCAGCCCCTGTTGGGAGCCCCACAGTAGTAATGGGTAAAGTTCCAGTAGTGCCACCATGTACACTTCTACAGTTCAGGCACTTGCACAAAGTCATCTGAGGACGAAGACAAGTGTGGACTGAAATCCAGCGCACACTCTGCTCACCGAGATGTGTGCCTGGCACTGTGCCGTGGACACCCGGAAGGGGTGCACTGCTTATTTTACACGGCAAATATTTACATGTATAATTACATTAGATTGTCAGCTGAGACAAAACTTATATTTTATTGTCATCTCATTGTTTACATGACAATGAAGGCTTTAGAGCACTTGAAAATATTTTATGGAAAGTAGTTAACCCATAAAAAGTAATTCTACTTCTTAGAGTAGTTTTAGGTTTATAGATAAACTGAGCAGAAAGTGCAGAGAGTCCCCATATACCCCTACCCATCCCCTCCCACCACACCTCCAAGTTCCCCCTTATTAACACCTTGAAAAACGGTGGTCCATGTGTTACAATGGATGAACCAATGCTGACAACACTGCGATAAACTGGTATCCATGGTCTAGATGAAGATGCTCTCTTGTGTTGGACATTCTATAGGTTTTGATGCTATCATGACATGTAGTTGCCATTTTTTGGATCATGCAGAATCACCTCGCTGCTTCAACCATACCCTGGGCTTCACCTCTTCACCCCTCCCGCCCTCCTCTGTCCTCCCCAGGCCCTGGAAACCATCAGGCTTTGTACTGCTTCACAGTTTTGCAGAACATACACTTTCTTCTTTGTACAAAGGAATATATGCCATCCAAAACCACGAGGATGCTTCTGCCTAGAGGTGCGTCATTTTTTTTTTCAATGCAGTGAATGCCCAGAGTCTGAAATCAACCCCAGTTCAGGGTCTTTCCCGGGGTCACTTCTGGGTAGCCCATCTCCTGTTTCTCTGTCTCTCCAGCGCCCTGTTCTTGGTAAGCGTTACCTTCTGCTCGCCCTTCCTCCACTGCTCCATCCCTTCCCTTCTCTGAGGCATCTTCTATTTGGGGGCTATCCCAGAGAACTTCCTGCAGGGACAAAAATGTTCGATGTCCGTGTGGCTGCACAGTAACTATTAGCTCCACGTGGCTGTCAAGCACTTGAAATGTAGCTGCTGCGATGGAGGAACTGAATTGTAAAGTTCTATTTCATTTTATAATTTCAACTCAGCCCCACGTGGCTAGTTGCACAGCCTGGGTTTTGGTGTTTGCCTGTCCCAGACCACCCACTCTGACAGCGTTCATAAGCTCTCCTCTTACCTTCATACTTGAAATTCTTCCCTCCTTCTCAACCCTCCCCTGACTAATGAGAAAAGACACAGAACTCTGCCCGAGCCCATGGCTGGAATGCACAGCTCCCGTCTCTGTCACATTTCTCACCATCAGCTATGCAAGCATCTTCTGTTACACGTCACGTTAGGATGTCTTGTAAAAGTCCTTTAATTTACGAGGCTCTTCTGCATTCCTCTCCTATCCGTTTTTTATGTCTTCCTCTGTAAAATGGTATCTGTTCAAAACTCTGTATTCCTAGAAAACACAGTAGAACTATGTAACCGGTGCCTCAGCTGGCAATGGTGACAAGCCATTGTTATCAGGTCAGTGATGCCACTGCAGTGGGTTAAGTGGCCCACCACTGAAGGTTTGAAAAGGGAAGGAGAGCAGAGACAATGCCATCTGAACACATAAAGGGCTTCCGTCCAGGAGCCGGCTTGGGGTGAGGAGCTAGGGACCGGACTCTCAGGAGGCCGGAGTTCTGAGCACAGCCATCCCTCGAACCAGCAGGCCCATGGCTTTGGTCCTATTACTCAATCCCCCAGCCACTCAGCTTTCTCCTTCACACAAGGCAGGGTTTTGACCAGATATCCCAGTTGAAGGTATCCCTCAGATTAATATGCTCCTGGTGTCAAAAGTAGCCTGGGGATAATTGGGAAAGTTGAAACAAAGTTTTTTCACCCAGAATATTTCACACGATCCCACCCCCACCACCCCCTTCCCCAGCTAGCAGTGCTGCTGACGAACACATCACCTTTGCTAAGGATGAGACTGGAACAATGTTTGAAGAACCAACAGAACCCAGTTCAGAGTGAGTCACTGGCCCTACTGTAGTCTCAAAACTGACCACACAAGTTCGTGAGTAGCCTATATGGTCCCCTTAAGACATCTGCACACGCCTTTTATTCCCAGTGCTTTGAACAGAAATAAACACAGTCATTAAGCCAAATTCTACATTCCACCAAACACATGGAAAGTCAGAGTGTAAGCGTGGACTCTCTGGCTATTTCCTGCGTGCATGCCCATCCGAGTGGTCCGCTAAATGCCTGGCCTCTGTTCTATAAGCAGTAGCACATTTTTGCACAGAAAAACAGGGGGAGTTGTTTCTAGAGTAAAATCCATGTTCTGGAACTCTTAATGTGCACATAATTACCTCTTGGGTTTCCACACTAACTGATTTGCTAATGGCTACTGAAATGTGACATGAGACAGAGCAGAATAATCAATTTATGACTCGAGAGGGTCTGAAGAGATTGTTCGCAGCCAAGTGCCTAGTATCTCTTCCATGTCTCCTGAAACCCTGCTTCTGCTGCCCATGTGCAGGACACACACAGTCCGTGGTGCTATGGCTACTGCAGGAAACCAGGGCCCGGCGTGGGGGGCCCTTTGCCTTCTGAGTCTCCGGCTCCATCACTGTCAGGCATTGTCTCAGTTTCCTAGATGGCAAGTTCCAGGAGGGCAGGGGGTGGGTCAACGTTTCCTCGGAGCACACAACAAAAAGCCAGCACAGATCTTTTGAATGAAACATGTAAGACATTTGCAGTCACTGGAGTCACATCTCCGAGCCTGGATCCTGTGTTTTTGGACAAGCAGCCACCCTGCCTCTGTCTGAGTTTCCTCTTCTGTAAGGGAGGGTTATAACAGTGTCTAGTTGATTGAATACTTGTGAAAATTAAGTGAGATAATGCATGCAAAGAGCTTAGAACAGAGGCACAGAGTGAGGACTCAATAAACGTTAATGTCTTTTGATGATGATGATGAAAGTTAACGTGTAATAAGCACTTCATAAATGACAGTTCGTTTATTGTGTACTATTGAAAGAGTCCTTGCCCTTCGGAGTGTCGGTTAAATGGAGGTCCTCAGTCACGTGCACTGTAACAGGACTCCCGCTTTCCCTTTATTTGCCAAGCTAGGCACTCTGGCAGAGACAGTGCATCAAAGGAGACGCCAATGTGATGTTCACAATGGTACAGGGATCCCTAGGGTCCAAGGAAAATTTACAGATGGTTTTCCAACCCCCACATTCATTCCTCTCTTACCTCTTGGTGCCTCCTCTCATCTCCATTTGACCAATTCTCCCAGGAAGTCCCCAGCTTGAACCTCAGCCTCCCCTATAGGATCTGTCTCTGCCATCGCAGTAAAGGATGCCTTTTGTCAATGTGTTCTCTTGTGGAAATAATTTATTACCAGAAGGTAAATGATAGAAGCCTATATTATTTATGTTCAGGACAAGACGGGAAAATAAAAAACTCAAGGCTGATTCTGGATCCTGTGTTTATCAACTGAGTCACCTCTAATAAGTTAATTTATGAATTGAGTCTCAGAATGATATCACTTAGGTGGGAATAATCAATGTGCAATCTACCTCCTGGGCTTATGAAAATTAAATGAGATAAAAATGTAAAAGGACCTAGTTCCAATCAAGATTAGAGAGCTTCTAAATTGTGATAAGTAGAAATTGTATCACCTCCCACCCTTCCAACTCTAGCCATTCTGAGTTTTCAAAATGATCTAGGAGATTCAACTAAGGCCTTTTTCCCCTTTCTCTAGGGACTCTCTCTTAAAGTGGTGGGGCCCCTCCCGTCTGAGGACAATGGGGGAGGAGGAAGGACACACTCATGCACACACCCATGCAAACACACTTTCTTCTTTGCCTTTTGACTCTTCTCTAATGTGTACATGAAATTTGAATAATGCTATGATTCCTTTCCAGTATTTTTCATGAACTGTTTTTTAACAGAATGATGTTATCAAATCTTGTCCTTACCTTTCTCCTTCAATTTCCTGGATTTAATGACACTAGATTGGAATTTTATTGCATTTTCAGGAACTAGATTTTGTCCATTTTGGGGTTTTAATTTAATTTAATTGAGAACTGACAGTTGTTAATATCAAATTATTTTTTAAAAGCAAAATCATATTGATTCACTTTGTTCTCTTTTTCACAGTTAAGAAACACTTTAATGTCTATAGTAATGTGCAGTATTATTTCTTGTTTAAACATTATCTAGCAAGATCAGTAGTTAATTTACTTTAAAAAATGGGGGAGAGGAGTTAGCATGACACTTGAAGAAGGCAGTACCCCAAAGAACAGGGTTATAAAAAATAGGAATAGTATCATAAAGCTCCTCAGTGTGGAAGTACAGTAAATGCTAAGAAATGCATAGTCTTAGTGTATTTCTTACTGTAATTCTTAGAAATACAGTAAATGCATAGTTTGATCCCTTTCATTCTGATGTGTGGAACACCTATAGGCATTTCACAGATGATCAGGTAGGTGATCTGGGAGAACAGAGCCTGCTTGGCTGTGTAGCTCTGAGAGGTTTATTTCCCAGGGGACAGATGCTCATCTCCAGATTCTGGAACATTCCACCTGTGCCTCTTGTGTAGTAGCTTAACCTTCTGAACCTCAGTCCATTCCTCTGTGATAGGGTTACTCTCATAATTAAATTGGACAGTGAGGATTTTGCTAGAAGGAAAATGGTTTTCCTCTCGGCCCCTAGTCCCACTTTAACTTCCTCTTTGATAAAATGTATTTATCAGTTACAAATAAAGTTGGCCTGGGATATTTGTAAATGGATGGGATCAGAATTCCAAATTCTCCTGCAGCCACTGAGAAGGAGCAGAAGGCAGGGTATGGCTCCTGGCAAAGCCGTTGAACCCCTAAACCCAATGTGGGCCAGGCACATAGAAAGCACTGGGCATGTGTGCTTTCGAAGGGTCTTTCAGTGCATTTGATAGAGGTGAGCTGGCCTGACTGGAATGAAACTGGTGGAACTAGAACAAAAGGTGAAGAGCAAAAGGAGGCACATTGGGTTCGAATCCCAGCTCTAGAGTGACTTTGGACAAAAGTGCCCAAGTTCTCTGAATCCCATCTCAAATCTGATCATTGTTCTCTCTGTCCACCCTCCTGCCACACACACACATCCCAATGACAACATCCATCACTTTGAATGTTGCCTTAGGATGAAGCCCCAGTCCCAGTGATGAGACCTGGCCCCTGCCCTTCTTGTTGTTCTCTCTCCAGTTCTGTCCCGGTTCTCTTGCTTCAGCAGCAGGACCCTGTTTCCAGACCCTCAGAAGTGCTAGCTCGCACTTTCTTAACCCTGTGATTGTCAACAATATCTTGTCTCTTCTGCCCGGAATGCTTTTCACCCCCAGCATCCGTAACTCCTCGCCCAGTGCATGAAGAACCATGAATACCTATGTGTGAACACTTCTCAGTAAGATTTTCCCTCCCATCTGCATCTAGAGCCCCATTATATGCTCCTTAGTTTCCTCTTCCTCTATACTCACTGCACTGTGGTGTCTTTTTCCTGCTTCTACTCCGTGAGGTATCTGTGTGTGTGCAGAGGGTGCAGCCAGGGTCAGGGGGCGGAGCATCAGGTCCACTTTTGTTACAACTGCAGTCCCGAGTCTGGCCCAGTAGCTGCTCATAATGCTCACTGACAGATGCACGAAGGACTTAACATCAGGAGACTCATGCCGACCTGTAGGCTGGTGAGGGCTAAAGGAGAGGATGTGGGCAGAGAGTCCAGCACAGCTCTCGCTGCAGGGTCAGCGTCTCAGTCCACGGTGACTACCGCCACGAGTAAGAACATTGGAGGGATGAATGTGCGTCATTTCTTCGGTGGGCACACCTCCAAGGGGGAGAGCTGAGGGACGATAAGCACACTGCCTTTTGGCACCCATCCTTTCGAATACCATTTGAGAGTTTTAGAGCAGAACGAGAGGAAACAATGTGCCCAGCCTAACACTGGAGTAGGACAGAAACTGGCTTTGATGTGATGTTTCCAGTGCAACTGCCTGTTTGCCTGGGCCTCAGGGCTGGCTGTGCTCCAGGTGAGAACACCCATGCCCAGTCCATCAACCTGATGTTACCAGTGTGGAGAGTTTTTGTTTCTTCAGAGAAACACAGAAATGTGATCTGTGCTTACAGAAACCTACATGTTAGGACTCAGAAAATGACTGCAGTGAATAGCATCTAAAAATACAATTTGCAAAAGGTAATTAGGGAAAGTCAATATCTGAGTCTTTTCCTGAGTATAAAAGGTAAATACTGCACCTGCAACTGGAATTTTGAGGTAGGAATTTAACAATACAGACCATATTATGTAGAATCTGATGTGGTCGAGTTGCATCTTCTTTAAATTAAAGATTATGAACAAGTGCGAGACTTTCTTTGTTTTCAGCTGATCAGGTCTCTTACATTACCACTTTTGCTGAAAATTGAATGTGGGCAGGATAGAGGCTAATGATTCTCAATGTTGGAAGAAACTTCGTGATTCAAAGGAATAAAGTCATAATCCTGATGTGTCAAGTATCGGGACTGACATTTTAAAATGGACTTCTAAGACTGGTCCAGCTTGCATGAGAAAGTAGGGGTGGGGTGGATATGAGGGACATTTGGAAAAGGGAAGGAAAACTCAACTACTTCTACTTCTTCTAAACTAGAATTTCTCTATACTAGTGGCCTGAGACTGGCTTTTCTCTGCGTATCCCTGAATGAGCTTCTGTTAATAGACTCAGTGTATCAGTTAGGAATGTATTTGGCTGCAAGTAACAGAAGCTGCAAACAAGAGCAGCTTCTATGAATAGAAGACTATTTTTCACACATTACTTAAACCCAGAGTCAGGGGATTGCCAGCAATGTTTGTGCCCCATCAGGACCCTGGTCAGTCTATCTTTCTGATCTGCTATTCTTAGACCTTCATGTTCTACGATGGTGGCTGCCCTGGTTCCCATCTGCTTTGAAAGTAGGAAAAGAGTGGTGTCTGTTTCCTCTTAATAAGAAATTAAAGGCTTTACTAGAATTCCCAGGCAAACATCTACTTCTGTTTTATTGGCTGCAAAAAATGAGCATTCAGTTTCCTCACTAAACAAATAAATGTTTAGTGAGGAAAAAGGTGGAAGTGGATATTGGATAAATAATCACCAGGGATGTTACACTTGGCCTAGTCTTCATACTCTGCTGGTTGCTGACAGCAGGTGGGGCAGGGGGTTGACTGGCCTGGGCAATCGGTCACACTCTCTTGGTAGAGAGAGAGTGCATGAAGATCTGACAGGCCATTTCTGGTGGTTTCTAATCCGTAAGAGCTCAGCTACCACTAATAATATTTTGCTATTAATGTATACTTTTAAAGTTATGCTGTTATTTAGAAGAAGGTGGGAGTCATTCTGAGCTGCACTAGATGCTCTGCCACACAGGAAATAAGTGACTAAGTAGTCATTCTCAATGGCTCAGAGGTGACTCCGTATGACTGTGGGTCGCTGTGCTTTAGAAAGAGCTGGGACTTTCGGATGTCCAGACTGGCACACAGCCTTTTTGCCAAATTGGAAAGAGATCTGAAAATTCCCCCTCCATTCCATTTGCAAAAGCCACCGCAGCATTTCTTCTGACCCTAATGGGAAGCACATGGAGATCACTGAATGCTGGGAGCCCTTCGATGCTCAAGTTATGTTTTTCAAGCAAGGGCTATGATAAACTAACCTCCAAACATGACCCTGGCAAAAGTCAGTAGCCTTGCTTATTCTGGCCATGTTCCTGGTGCAATCCAGGGTTCTGGGAAGATTCACTTTAATTACAACCTCTTTGGTCCTCTCTCTCCGACACTCATAATCTCTTACATAACCTGGGTTACACGATCCCCAAACTGAAAATTTCCTTCTTGAACTAATTAAATGGATGTCACTTGCACTTCGCTGCTTTTCTTTCAGAAGATCTGGTCAAATTAGCATGTTGTACTTTTTTTTTTTTTAGAGCACACATAAATTCACTTTGTTTTGTTTTTATGTCTCAGTGTACCTTTCATTTTTGTCTTTTTTGTGAGAAAGATAATAAGTCAACTTATGGCATCTTCTAAATTTTCTTTAGCTATATGATATCCTATGAAGACTATTTCGTGTAGAGACTTTATTTTTCTTAGTATCCTAGTAAGTTCTCAGGAGAATTGGTTCATTTACAAAAGGCTTTGCATGGTGCTTATGTATGAAAGTTTAAGTTCACATTAATCAACTTGAAACTTACTGGTTAATACTAGAAACACCGCGTTCTGCATAAATCATGGAAATATTAGCTTATGTCAAAACACCAGATCCCGAAGCATTTTCAATTGTTTCGTGTCACCACAAAATGCATGAGTCACATGCCTTCCTTCAGTGCAGCAGTGACTCAGTGTAACAAACATGAACCGAGCCTCTCGGGTATGTGCAAAGGCATTCTGCTATGAGTACAGAGAAGAACTGGGCACCCCAGTACCTGCTCTCAAAGAGCTCTTAGTCCACTAAGAGGAAACAGACACAAAAACAAATCATTACAGTGCAATGTGATAAAACAACAATAAGCACATAAGACATGGTGCAGGATTTAACTCTGTTCAAAGTCGGTGAGCAGAGGGCGTTGGAGAGAGTTCAATAGGGAAGGCGATGCCCAATGCAAAGCTCTTGATGGGAGGGCAGTGGAGAGTGGCAGGAGGACATCCTGGGCGAGAGAAACCCCCTCGGATCATGCAACTGGGTGCAGGGAAGGAGCGAGACCTTGAACTGAGACAGTGTGGGTGGGGCAATGACAGGGATGGAGTTGCTACACTTAAGAGGTTAAGCTGAATGCCCCAGCAGTTCGATTCACATCTTCTTCAAAGTCTACCAACCATGAAACTTACTGATGGTTCGTTAAGATGATTTTGCTGGTATTGTCTTTTCAACAGATAACCTGATTTGAGGCAACATTTTGACATATGCTACATGAGCATAATCTGTTTTCACTGACTATTACATGTACGTAAATGCCCGAGGTTGTAGGCATAAACAGTATCTTTTTGAGGCGTTTGTTCTTGATACATAGTAATGGACTAAACAAAGTAAGAAAGTGGCCTCTGTATTTGGTGGGAGTGGAGAAAAGAACCAAAGCGGCCTTCTCACCGGCCTGGGAGTCTCTGGTCTGCCTACATGAAGGCATTGCTTGGCCAGTTACCACTGCGTTTGTGCAGAAAAGGTTTCCTGACCTTGACTAGTAAGTGGCGAAGCAACAGGCCTCCCCACTCATTCATTCTGTTGACAACTTCTGAGCACTAGGATGCTTGGAACTGGGGATACACAGTAAAAAAAACTGTGGTCTTTGCACCAGAGGCAAAGGGAGATGTAAACAGATACTCTTCTTAGAAGTGGGGCCAGAGTCGTTAGAGAATGCAGAGAAGTGAGCTAACTCTGCCTCGTGCCAACAGGAAAACTTCACAAAGGAGAAGGTGGTAGACACAGCTTTGAAGGTTTTAGGAATGGGGACAAAGGGCGACATATGATGGCATTTCAAAAATAGGGAAATGGGAGATGATACCTTGGCTTCCACTTATTTGCTTATCTCCTTGCGAGAGGTTGCTATTTTCCTGCCCCAGTTCCAACATGACTGCTTTTCCTCTGCCACACAAAAAAAAGTTTTCAGAAAGGGGCTTCTCAGGGTAAAGACTCTTGGAGCAGAGAGGCATACAATAAGTAACGGGAGCAAGAACTAAACCTGTGTTATTGAAAACCGCTGAGACCTGGGGATGGCTGTTACAGCAGCAACTGAGAGAAGCGGACTCACACAGAAGTAGGGTGTGCAAGGGCGCAGAACTATGACTAGTTATGAAGTGTTGAGGAATGGTGGGAAGTTTTGCATGACCCAGGGTGTAGACTCAGTGTTTAGAGCCTCCACAGGCAGAAATGAAGCCAGAACAGCAGCTGGGGAACAGGTTTTGAAAGGGTCTTAAAGGTCCTGCCATGAACATGGAATTTTATTATTTAAATGGCAGAAAGCCCATAGAAGCTGAGGAGGGATGTAGCAATATTTGTTTCTTAGAAAGATGATTCTAATGAGAATGGAAAGAGAGTAGAACCAGTGAAGGGTTGTTATAATACTAGTAATCAATACTTACTGTGCACTATTATCTGCCAGGCATTTTGTATATATTTGCCAAAGTAATCTTCACAATCCCATTTAATAGGTATTATAATGATCCTTTTTTAATTGGTGAGGAAACTGAGGCACAGATAGGTTAAATAACTAGCCTTGGTCCCTGCACCAGAAGTGGTAGAGTCTGAATCCCATCCTGAGCCACCTGGGAGCCAGAATCCACACGAATCATCACCACACGACACTGTCAACATGCAGGCAACAGGCGTCAGCATCAGAATGAAGTCAGTGTGTAAGATGGGGAAGAAGGTCTCAGGTCTCCTGCTTCTGAGATCGCACAGCTATGAGCATGAGGTGGAGCTTAGGGGGAAGGGAAATGGGAGGGCCAGAGAGGATGCCCCATTTTTTAACTTAGGAGATGAGACAGGTGGTGAAACAATGAGTGAAAACACAAGTTTGGGGAGCAAAACAAAGAGTTTGGGGAAATATTAATTTTGCGGCACGTTGCAATACCAGGTACAGATGCTCTGGCAGCGATGAGAAGATGGCCCCAAGGCTCAGGTACAGTGTGGGGTGGGGACAGATCCAGGTGGGGCAGAAGGCCAGAGGCAGATGGATTCCCTCAGCAGATGTAGAGAGCGAGTTGAGAAGAAGACCGAGGGCAGAAATCAGGAGAGCCCCATTGTTTAAGGAGTAGATGGAGAAGGGAGAGCCACAGAAAGACTGAGAGGCAGTGGTCAAGGCAAGGAAGGTGTCAGAGGCAGGGGATGGGTTCTCAAAAACACGTTCACCGGCGGTGACTTAAAACTGGAAAAACCGGGAGGTGTCCGCGGCCCCTTCTGCCTGTGGCATGCTCCAGCCACACAATGAATGACCTTGAGAAACAGGAACCTCTGCTGACCCAGTGACATCAGCGCGTAAATCATTGGCACCACCCCTGTGGAGGTGCAAGGCTGAATTGGGTGGAGGCAGAGAACACGAGCTTCTCCAGTCGTGACTCTCAGAGAGCCGGGCCCTCACTTGTGTACTTATTGGTAACTACAGAACTGCTTACGAACTTTGAAAATGACAGGTTCCCATAAATGGGGGGGGGGGAGGAGGTGCATTACTTCAATTTACAGGAATTGCCTAATTCCAAACATGGTAATGAGAAAGATTTAAAAGTAAAATCTTTTCTGGAACACTCCCATACCTGGGACAACCAGCTTATTAGATTCAGTTCTTACGTGCTCTCCCGTAACACTATTAAATTTCAGCAGCCTGTAACCAGTCAGAATAATATTAAAGACATTTGCATAGAATTCCCCTAGCTTTTGATGACTCAGCACAAAACCAGAATGTTCTTTTCCATATGAATAGCTTGAAGCTACACAGAGTCTATTACGCAATGTTTTACTAGGAACATCCCACATGCGTGCTTTGTAATAGAGGAAGAAGAAAACATTACTTTATCCATGACACAAATGATGCCTTTGTGCGGTGCCCCTCAGGTTGCTGAGGTGTGTTGAGATGGTGTTGGAAAAGGACTCCATGGAAACAAAACTTAATATATAAGGAAAATCATAGAGCATTAACAAACAGCTTAAAAACATGGGGTTACACAATCTCGACTTTTTCCCATTGCAGGGTGCCTGAGGGCCTTTACGATACTAGTTCACACTGTGTGGTCCAGACGTAATGATGTGTGGCTCCAGACATCACGATCGTATATGGGACTCTCCATCTTCTGTGACCATGAAGTCCTCATTTTTTTTAAGAACCCGTGACCTACTTTAACAGATGTCCTAGGTGGTAGAGTACATTTCTGTTCAAAATATTTGCTGCCTCTCCCTATACTCTCCTTTTTCTATAGGATTATCCTTCCCTACTCAGCTGAACACCAAAGTGGTCATCTGACCTTCTCTGGCCAATGTCATGGGGCTACAAGTAGCCTGTGTTACTTCTGAGTGGACACATTAGGAACCAGCCTATAGTGCACCCATCTTTCCTACCCCCTGCTACGAGACCAGATACGTCCCCAAGAGAGAATGCACCCAGAAGCCAGAGTTCTGAAGCGCCATGTAATGAAAATGTAGATGTATAAGAAGTAAACCATTAAAATCGTGAGCCATGAATATTTCAGTTATTTGTTATTGCAGCTAACATCGCCTACACTTACTACAACCTGCCCCTGAGCACTTCCAGATTACCAAAGTGTTACTGCTGGTTTGTTTTTGTTTTTCATTGCAGGTATACACATTCCATTTTAATCCTATAAATGAAGAGATATTCTTAGAGTTATTTTTTTTTCGGTTCAGGCAGTAACACAAAGTGAACTAGAAAAATATATATGAAACAGGATTTAAAGTAACAGTACACATACTCTTGTGTGCCTAGAAAATTACCAGATATTTGGACAAAAATGAACATTTCCAGCTCTAATTCCTAGAAGTTCTGATTAAATGCACCTGGAGAGGGCCTATGGAATCTGACTTTTAAACCTGCCTCCCAAAACATTACCAATGCAGGTGATCAGTTGGCTACATCTTGGAGAGTATTGTGCTCTGAAGCCACTCATTTGATTAACAATTGTGTGATAACATATATTTAAATAAATGCCATTCCAATTTCAGGAGGCACCATGGAGACTCCTCTTTTGAATTAGTAGAGGCATATGTGAAATTAGTTTCATCGCATTTTAGTTTATATTCATTATAATTCATTATAGCATAATGCAAAATATTGTATGCACAAAATGGTACTCTCATGTCTGAACACCTGTCTTATTCAAAAAGCCTGGCTCTGAGTGACCCTTGACTCTTTTTTTAAAAAAAAAATCAATCTTCTCTAAAAAGATTAACTTCTGTTACCAAGGGTTATTTCAGTTACAAGTGACAGAAACCTAATTCAGACATCCTTAAGAGGAAAAAAAAAAGTGGTTACAGAACCAAAATGTCCATGGTTTTGAGAGAATGAAGTTTAGTTGCTGGTTGAACAAGCAGGCCGCACTAGAACTGGACACTGGGTCAGCCTTTGGGGAGGTGTCCAGAGTGGGAAGAGGACAAGATGAGATTGGTGCGCAAGTTTGCCTGGAAGGAAGACCCAGCAGGCAAAGGGACCAGAAGAGTCTGGGGACAGTGATTTCCATCAGGGAAATTTGGCAAGCTGTGGTCAGGCAGAAGTCATGGTAGCTGAGTAGGGAAGGACCAGGGGTTCAGGGGTCTCCAACCCATGGCCCGGGCCACATATGGCCCGGGATGGCTATGAATGTAGCCTAACACAAAATTGTAAATTTACTTAAAACACTATTACATTTTTTGGTTTTCATTAGTGTTTGTGTATTTAATGTGTGGCCCGAGACAACTCTTCTTCTTCTAGTGTGGCCCAGAGACACGAAATGTTGGACACCCCTGGTAGGCAGTAGAGACGTGGACAGAGTAAGGGTGTCGATCAACAATGTTCATTTATAGTTGGGTCTAGATGCTCACAAGATGGCTTCAAAATACGTGCCTTTCCCTCTCTCCATGTTTGGTCCACGTTAGCTTCATTCTCAGGGACTTGTCCCATGAGGATCAAGGTGGCTACCACCAATCTGGTGATGCCCAACTGGGTGTCATCGGTCTGGCGTGGGAAGGCCAACCTTTGACCCAATTTCTATGGCCACAGAAGCTCTGTTTGGGCCATGCGCCCAGCTCTGGGGACAGGGATGATGTCACCACTACCTGAATCACAGTTGTTCCCCCAAAAGAAGTTAGGGCCCTGTTCCTAGCAGCGAGGGGGAAATGAAGAGTGAACAGGAAAACTCAATCTTTCCACTGTAGACTCGGTGACATTTCTCCTACTGTGGACCATCATTTTGACAAAGAAGGGAACTCACACACTGGACTTCCCCTCCAAAGGAGAGGTTTTTCTAAAATAACTTAAGCCAGTGATTTTATTCCCAAGTGTTTGAAGTAAGCAAATGGTATCTATTTCTTTTGAGAAAATATCAGAGAGAAACAGACCTCAGTTGGGTTTAATTGCAGCTACAGGAACCTGTGCTTTCTTCTTCAAGGTTGCCTGTTGGTAACAATTTCCCACTAGATATGTTAAACCTACATACCTATTAACCTTGATTTAAATTCACCATTTTTTAGTTTTCATAGAAGCCACACTTTCTATACATGCATAGAGCTTCATGAGAAAAATGCTGGCAGCCTCTTGCCCCTTTAAACCAATTACTAAAGGCTGAAATCAGAGACATTTGCTGCAGAGTTCCCAAAATATCACAGAGAAAAGCAGTTCAGTCTCCACTCTGATTTCTGTTGACTCACTTGTGACTTTTAACCGAGATGCTGCACATCGAGTCTCTGTATTAAAAACAATGGTTTTGGATTCCATAGCGCCTTTCTATCGATAGCTCATATTTTCACTTATTTATTGTCATGGAACAATTTTAGGGTAAGAAAGTTTACAAGTAAAGGTGTTTCTCCATTGACCTGATTCTCTCACCTAAAGAAAACTTCCTCTGCTCACCCTCTTGTTATAATGAAGCTCCCTTTCTCAAATCTTTGTTTATGTAACATGTTAGGATGATGCCTTATATACTAGTATTTAAGAAATGTTGCGGGTTAGTGACCCAGCACAGCATCCACATGTTTTTGCACTATGCCGCTGTTCACTGAAGCACTGGGTGTCATTTCTGAGACAACTTGGAGTTTCGCCCAGATCTAGATATTTGGGTACTTCACAAGAAATTTGGGAAATTCCAAAAATGAAATTTTTTTAAAAAAATGTGGCTTTAAAAAAATCAAAACACAGCAGCTATGTTTATTTGTTCATGTTCAAAATATAAAGTACAGCACCATTAATAAAATGAGGCTTCCTGAAGAAGACTGGGAAACTCTTTCTAGTTGTGGACAGCTTCAGCCTCAGGATCCCAACATCTGACTATGCAGAGAAATACCTCTGCTGTGTGTGACCCATGTGTGAGTCGGGGGGCTCTCAGGTCGAGCCCTTTCTGCCCTCTCCCACTGCACGTTTCCTCCCTCTGCAAGGCTGACCTGGTAACCAGTGTATTTACTGTTTTCAGACTGTCATAGAAAATGCAGAATCAGCCAGGAAGCCAGACTCGTGCCTCGACAGCCTGCGGGCCATTGTGAAGGTGATCCATGGCTGCCGTCCCACCTAGCACTGGGGACCTAAGGAGTTCAGGGGCATGGAGGGCTTCTCCCATCAGGCCCTCTCTTTGGTAGTTTGTAGAAAAACTGTTAGAAGTCAGGATAGAAAAGAGAGAAGAGGGTGGAGAGTGAGCTGCCTGGATACCACAGCCAGATGTTCAGAAACCAAATCATAACAGTCTTTGTAACGGGTGTCCTTGAATTCCTGGAGCCAGTCGTGAAATTGTTGTAACTTCCACTATGTGTTTATGTCATCAGTGTGAGTTCACACCATGGATTCCGCAGACAGCTTGATAAATGATCTTCCATTCTATCTCAGAGGAGTGCATTACGGGTCAGTCATTTGCTTTGCTTATGTGAGCACTCTGGGATTTTGCCTGTACATCAATTTCAAGTTCAAAATTTTCATTTTCAGTGTGTGGCCCTACCAGTTTTCACAGGTTTGTGCTTTGTATAGATCTGGATTTTGCTCAAACCCCTCCCCTGAACAGGCATGCAAGCAAACTTGAGGTAAAAATATTACGTGTTTGGTTACCTGATCTCTTCTTATCACAGGCAACTAACTAACTACCGTGTGGAGGGGAGTCCGGGCTGACGTTGTCGGGAGGCCTGCCGGTGGAGTGGTCTGCTGTCATGTGGAGGCGGTGATGGAGATGGCTGACCCCTGCCGGTCCTCCTTCACGCGAGGCTCCGCCGGCATGCTGACTCTGGGCAGTGGCGGTTGTTTGCTTGCTGAACCGTGTCGGGTTTCTACGGCTCCCAGTGCTGGCTTACATTACAGTTGAGCAGGAGCGAGGAAACTCGGGCAAGCCTTCCGCGGACACACAGGCCTGCCGTGATGTCGGGTTTCTTGGTAAATGAACAGAGAAGAGGGAGATGCAGTCTCCCTCGCCTTCTCCAGGTTTCGACAGAAAGAAGCTGTGGCGTTGGAGAAGCGGGCAGGTGGTGTTAGAACTGGAGAGCAGGCCTGCGTCTGCCCCCCACCCCCACCCCGAGCAGGCAGCGGGTGGGGTGCTTCCAGCAGGAGGGGAGGGACGAGGACAGTGCTTGGGCCCAGTCGGGGGCACAGCACCTGGAGAGTCTAGGAACAGGAAGGTGGCACTCCAGACAGGTATTCTGCACCAGGAAGGTCAGGGATGGTATGAGCATGTGAATGTGCTGTCAGACTTGGGCTAAGCCTGGCCAGAAGTGGTGGGAAGGAAGGAGGGACGCAGGATCAGGAGCACTAGTCAAACCCCCACTCTGGGGTGAAAGGGTAGATCCTAATCTCAGGGGGTGGAGTTTACACAGACAGCGGTAGGACAGGAGCACAGAGGTTAAACCCTGGAGCAATCTGATTGCGACAGTGACTTGGCCATAGAACGGGGAGGGAACGGGAACACATTCAATGACTGCTTCCCATTTGCATGCCAGGCTCTGAACTGGGCTACAGATTCCATTCATCTATTTAGTCCACAAGCTTTAGTTGAGCACCTACCATGTGTCCAGCACTGCCCGAGGCCCAGGGGGTACAGCAGTGAAGAAAACAAAATCCTGGTCCCCTTGGATCTCACCTGGTCAAAGCAGAGACAGACATTAAGCAAAATAAATAAACTGTATGCTAATGAGAGGGTAATGAGTGCTCTGGGGAAAACCAAAGCCAGGTAGAGAGATGGCGAGTTTGGAGGAGTGGAATTCTAAAGGAAGTCAGGGAAGGCCTCGACGGAGAAGGCGAGCTTTGGGCAAACCCTTGAAGGAGGTGAGGGAGTGAGCCAGGCACGCTCCTGGAGGAAGAACATTCCAGGCAGAGGAAACACCAGGTGCAGAAGTCATGAGATGTGAGCGTGCCTGGTGTATTCCAAGAACAGCCAGGACCAGAGTGGCCGCACCCACACAGGTGAGGGGCAGAGGGGAGATGGGAGGAGAAGCAGGAAAAATGTGCTGGTGAGGACATCATCCAAGCCCTCAGGCCCGAGGTGCTCACCTGGGCTCAGCGCGTTTCTAGCGGGCCTTCGGCAATGTCTGGAGACATTTTTGGTCATCACGGTTGGGGGCTTTGTGTTCCAATTTAGACGTTAAACGATTCAGAATGGACTTTCTACATGCATAGGAAGTTCCCATCTGGGCACACGAGTGAGCAGCGCACTGGACAGGGGCATTAGGTTTCAAACTGGTGTCTGCAGACTGAAGTCGTCAGGAACAAACAGATATGAAGCTGTTTTGTAGAACCGGTTATTGAAGGATAGTATACATAAAGAACTATGTACAAGTCAACAGTACACACTGGTGAATTTTCACAAGCAAAATGCCAGTACTTAACTAGCACCCAGATCAAGAGACAGAACCTTGTCAGCACCCTGACAGCCCCACACCACCTTCTCCAATTGATGCTTTCCCAAGGGGAGCCACTGTCCGACTTTTAATAACATAAAGCAGTTCTGCCACTTTTCAAACTTCTTATAGTGCAATCATACAGCACGTACTTGATTTCCTTCCCTCAGCGTGGTTAGTGAGGTTCATCCACATTGTTGTGTTAAGCTGTAGACCTCTGATTCTCGCTGTTCTATCGTAGGCCATGGTGTAAACACATGACAGCTGATCTACTCCACCCCGATGGGCATTTGCATAGTTTCTGGTTTGGGGTTACTATGAGTGGGGCTGCTATGAAAATTCCAGGACATGCCTTTTGGTGAAGACGTACACATTCTGCTGGGTATAATAAGCACATCTAGGAATGGAATTGCAAGGGTTGTGGGAGAGAAAAAATCTTGCTGAGATGAAATGTAGCATAACTGGACCAGTAAAAATGATATAGATAAGACTAGGGACGGTTTGGACAGGCTCAAGAGTGAAAGAAGCCCAGGGCTCGGGGCAGACAAGGCTGCAGTGGTGAGGGTGTGGAGCACAGTGCAGGCCGAGGGAACCGTGATGCATGTAGACAGGTGTGCAGCTGGCAGAAACCAAGTAGCAGCCATGAGGGGTAGTAAAGGGCATAGGGAGGAGTCAAAAAGTCCTGAGTTTGAACTGCGTGACTGGGATGCACAGCTCTGGCTTTCTGTCGCAGCCAGCATAGGTTATTGAGAAGATTAACTCCATTCATTCTACAACCACTGATGGAAGGCACACCCACGTGCAGGGTACTGGGAGCTCAGTGGTGAACCAAAAGGAAGGTTCCTTGTCCTCACTGATTTTACTGGGAAAGAAAACAGCGAGCAATGATCACTTAATTACAATTATGGGTTGAAAGGATCTAACCTAGTCTGGGAGCCCAAGCAGCTTCTCTGAGCCCAAGTAGACATGAGCCAGGCCAACAGTTGGGGGCGAAAAACTCCAGGCAGGTGAACCAGCATGAGGGAAATCTCTGGAGGGAAAGGAGCACGGCATGTGTGAGGAAAAGAGACAGCAAGTATGCAAACAAAGCACAAGGAAGAGCAGCAGGGAGAGGAGATGGGAGGCACAGGCAGGACCTGTCAGTAATGGGCTTTGCCCCCATTGATTCTGAAGCATTTTAAACTGAAAGCAAGCAGGGAGCGGGGATGGAGCAGCAGTAGTGATAGAATTGGGTGAGGGCAAAAATATGGATTGATTTGTGAACTGGCATTTCAGTATTGATGCACGAGTTCAGTTATATTTATGGGATGAGGGACTACTGAGTGGTTCTGGTAGTGTCTGAAATTGTTTGGGTATCACTAACTGTTCAATCATTGAGTACACTAATAGTCATGTATGGGGTGAACACAACTTTGCTCTGATACTAACTTGACTCTTTAAGTAGATTTCTGTTCTAGGAAGAGCAGGCTAATATTTGTTGTGTTTTTGTTATACACAAGATTCCATTCTAAGCAGCTCCTAACAGGTGTAGTCTCTCATTTAATGCTCCTTACAAGCCAGGGGGATAGGTTTGGCTTTAGTCTGTTAATGATGGGGAGGTAGACACCAAAAAGCACCCTGATCCACTTGCCTGAGATCATCCAGTCAGTAAGCAGAAAGCCAGGCAGGATTCACACCCGGGCAGCTTTCAATGACCACTCCTCGCAGCCTCCAGAAAGGGTCACAGACAAGCCAACGAAAACATCTGGTTGGGTCGGTCGCTCCACTTGTCATTGCAAATTAGTTAATTGGCATGGCGCACTGCACATTAATCTTGTGAGTTGTTTGCATGCCTTGATTCTCTAGGGCTACATGCCCTTACAATGGACTAAGCAGGCTGAGCTCCCAAACCTGCAAATCCAGCTGTGGGTCAATGGCTGGAGACCAGGAGGGGGAGAGAGGCAGAGCTCGGGGAGGTCCACCGGGCCCTGTAGAGCACAGCCGTGTTGCAGATGGCTCTCTTGGTGCAGGGATCTGATTGGTTAGGGGGTGACTGCAACAGTCTGAGTGAGAGACGCTGGCCACTTAAACCTGAGTGAGAGCAGTTACAACGGAGATGAAATGGGAGCTTTCTAAGGAAAAGGCCTCAGTAAATGTGTGGCCCATTGTGGGCATGCTGTGCAGGGTGGCTATTGTTAACAATGAGGGCAAGTTCATGTCGACCTGCTAGGCCAAGTTTACGGAGTAGAAACTGCTGCCTACAGCACGGCACTGAGGAAGATTCCAGACCTCTTCCAGACCTGCGGAAAAGGGTGCGTGTTGGATGAGGGACATCTGTCCTGAGCTTGGGACAGCAGCTCGGAGCATGCACGCCAAGGGGTGCCTTAATCATGAGGTTCAACAAAGACAAGGTTCTCATACAGATGATTTTGAGTCATTTTTCTTAACGTAAAACATTAAAATATCTGAAATGTGCTATGATATTAAAGACAGGTAGGCTTAGACTACAAAAGGATTTCTTTAATTAGAAAAAGGCAATGCCTGACAGATGGTGGATTATGGAAATCTACTGAACTGGCCTTGGTTTGGAAACATTCATGGACAACACACTGTAAACACTGTGTTTTACATGCAGCTTAGTTGGACTGAGGTCAGACACTCCGGAGATCCATAAGGCAGATTGGCACGTTAAACATCTAGAAAAGCAAGCACACTGAAGTCTTCCAAACTAATTGGACTGTGGAAACTTTTTTACACCTAATACCCATTAACAGCTCATAGAAACATGGTAACATCTGCATTAATATTGTGTTATAATAACGCGATGCTGTGCTACAAAGTTTGTGATCCCCTCTTTTTTGGCCATGACTTGTGTAGAGCTCAATCAGTGGGAGAAAGAGGGAGGAAGGAGGCGACCAGTACGTAGTATCTGTTTGTTTTTAGAAAAACCATTCTCACGTAGTGGTCATGGATTGTATATACAGTAACATTGCTCTAAGTCCAATCACCGACTCTGTGACCGACCACATTTAACCTTGGGCTGATGAAGATCAATCCCTCGCCTGGGCCCGTGTTCTGAAATTGCTTGAATTTGGACTATGCAGCAGACACACAGGTCCCACAGATGGGCTGATCGCAGAACACTAGGGCTCATTCATGTTAACATGATTTAAAATTCATTTCCAATTTTCAGTTCAGTGCTCGATACATAAAAGACACTCCACAACTGTCTTTTGGGTAAATGAATGAAAACATAACTGAATGAATAATTATGGTCATTATTTGTCCTCACAAGAGAAGGTCATTATGAACCCAGTAGGTATTATGCCAAACCTTGGAGAAATTTTGACTAAAACAGTAAGAATGAGAAATAAACAAGATGTCTTTCCTGTTGTTCTGGGCAGGTTTAGCAAGTTAGATCTGCTTTTGTCTGAATTATGCATACTGAAGAAAATAGGACCTTTGGGAAAAAACTGGATAATGTTATTGAGGAACTTTGTCCCTTTAATAAGTTGGATAAGGCCCTGGCTAGTGTGGCTCAGTGGATTGAGCCCTGGCCACAGGGTCACTGGTTCAATTCCCAGTCAGGCCACATGCCTGGGTTGCAGGCCAGGTCCCCAGTAGGGGATGCTCGAGAGGCAACAACACATTGGTGTTTCTCTCCCTTTCTTTCTCCTTTCCTTCCCCTCTGTCTAAAACAATAAAAGAAAAAAGAAAAAAAATAAGTAGGATAAGTTTGTGTGCATTAGACACATCACATAATCTCCTTGTGTTCTTGTCTCCTGGACCAGATCATCTCTAAAGTCCCTTTCAGTTCAAAAGTGTCTATGAATCTATTCACTTAGACATCTGATGCTTGTGCTTGATTTCTTTTTGCACCATTGGAAATGTGCATAACCTTCCTCATAAAACCAGTCTTAGTCCAGATTGCAAAGGCCCTGGGAAAGCAAAGAATGCAGTGTTTTGTAAGAATATCCTTTCCTTAAAGGAATGCTCTTAAGAGGAAAACAAGAGTTCTGTTCACAGATTTCCCTGTGAAAGAGGTGTCCAAAGTCCCCCTCATTGAGTGCATGAGTTTAGGCTCCTCTGCAGCAGACCTGATGGGCACCGGGGACACAGTTCAACAAGGGGACTGGTGACAGGTCAGGTCCCCTAATCATCTCTGTGAGCCAATACTTACATGTGCTTACGAGGTGGTGGCCATTGTTCTACATGCTCTAATTATACTAATTCATTTCATCCTGACAGTGACCCTGTGAGGTAGGTGGTGTCATTCTCCTTATTTTAAAAATGGGCAATCTGAGGCATAACCTGTAAAATCTGCCCACAATTATGGCCCTAGTAAGCGGTGGAGCCAAATCTGAACCCAAGTCATATGGATCCAGAAGCCCTCTCCCAGCCCCTCTGCTGCTGTACTGCCTCCTCAGGATTTTACCTAAGCCACTGACAAAAGCTGAAATGGACCAGCCACCCAGCATTTGTGGGGAGCCCACTATGCCCAGTGCTGTTAGGGACAGGGGCGGGGGGCAGGTGAAATGCTGGGCCTCGCCGTGTCCTTGCTCAGGTAACAGTTAAGAACTCACTCCAGGCAGAATGAAGTAAACACGGGAACAGAGGCTCTAGGGAAAGAGGAAGGCAGAATTTAAACTAGCCTCTAAGGATAAGATTTGGAGGCTGAAATTTGGGGGAGAACATTTCAGGTTCAAGCAGCAGCGTGAATTTTAGGGTGAGCAAAGGAGATGCATCTGCCCAGAATGGGAGACCTGCAGTGGGGAGATGATGTGTAGCTCTTAGAATGTCCTGAATGCTCTGCTAAGGACTGAAATGTAGCCCTGTGGTCAGTAAGGAGCAATTGGGCCTTTCCTTTGGAGCATGATTCTGGAGAGAGCATGGTGGAGTGCAGTCTAAATAGGAGGGATGAGAAATGAGACCAGGGCCATTTCAGAGACAAATGGAAAAGGGGATGGTGTGGCGGATGTTGCAATACGGTGTCCAGCCCATCTTCAGGAGTAAAGGTCTCACTATCCAAGTGGCTGGGAATGCTGCCAGCAGAGCTGTGCAGCCCCTTTACCCAGGCTCATGCCCTCTTTACCCGAGGTCATGCCCTCTTCCTGGGGACATTGACATCCAGTGACTGATAGTTGTATGTGTGTTGGGGGGAGGTTTAAAGACCCCTGTCTCTCACCATAGCTCAGAACAGCTCAGCAGAATCATCATAGATTCTGAACTCCCTGCATTGCTGTGAACTTCTCTCTCTGCCCAAGCCTGCTCCTTCCCTTCTCCTCCACAGGCTGTTATCCCAAGAGAACTCCCTAATAAACCTCCTCCATGCTGATCTGTCTCAGAATCTGCATCCTGGGGACCTCAACCTGTTTCCAGTGACCGTAGAAACAAAACTCACCACTGGGCATCGATGCAGGAATGCAGCACGTGAAGGAGAAGTGTGAGTCAAAGAAGATGCCCAACCAAGGTAGAGGGATGATGGTCTAAGCAAGCATGACTTCTACCTGGACAACTGTAATAGGCCTCTTGGTGGCCTCCCTGGTTCTTGGCCTCCATAAGCTGCTGGTCATACATAGGCTAGAGGGATTACATGCAGAAGGAGGTCGAATGTCCTCATCATCCTACAGTGCTCCCCCTAGTCCAGCCCCAGACACCTGTCCTTGCTCCCCATGCTCCCACCACTCTGGCTTCCTTGAGATCCTGGAATGTGTCAGCCATGTGCCTGTGGGTCACCAGGTGTCCCCAAGGCTCCATCTCTCATTTCACACAGGCCTCTCTGCTCAAAAACTTCTCAGGGAGTCCCCTCCCACTACCCCATTTAGAGCAGTACCCTCCTCTTATTCTCTACACCTTACACCTTTTATTTTTCCCAAAGCACTCATTTCAAGTTGCCATTGACATTGTATTATTTGCTTATTTGTTGATGTGTTTATTGTCTGCTTTTCTCTCTAGAATGAGAGCTCTGGAATGACAAGTTCAGAGACATAATTTGGGCATACATTAATGAGAATTGGGGGCATAGGAGGAGTGTATTTTCAGCGGAAAATAGGAATTGCATTTTGGAAATGATGAGTCTGAACAGCCAGTTCAGGTTTCCAGGCAAAGACAGGGTTCTCTGTAAAGTGTGGGGGAGCATGAGCTGGAACCACCGTTCCCAAATTGCTCTGGGGAACATGAGTCTCATGAGTGGCTTGTGGGGAACAAAAAGAATAGCACGTCCCCATTTACTTTATTTTGCCGTGAATAATATGCCCCTGTGTATATCACACACCCACAGTTTTGGCCCAAACTTTCAGGAAAAAATATTTTTTGTTTTAATTTTTAATTCAATTTTGTATTTATGTATATTTAGGAACAAAACCAATTATCATATTCCAGGGTATTATTTTGCATATGGAGATCATTATTGCTTTCTAGAGTAACAATTTTAATGCATAAGCATAAATAAAAGCATTAAAAACATTTATATAGGTATGGAATTAGTACTACACATGTATAATATGCATCCTTATTTTCCCCTCAAAAATTTGGGCAAAAAAAGTACTCATCATACATGGCAAAATATGGTATCAGTGGAACAGAACCCAATTCAAACAGGTTTAATAAAGGAAAAATGAATAAATAAGTAAATAAATAAGCAGGAAAGAGAGAACAGCAGACATGGAGGTGAGGGGAGCGAGACAGCACAGGCAGGTGGACAGACAGGTGAGGAAGGCCTGTGGAGGGACCGAGGAAGGAAGGGGCTGCTGGCTCCCGCCAGCACAAAGCCCAGAGGTCAGGCTGGACAGGGTCTGGGGTTCTGTCAGTGATGCCGGCACTCAGTCTCTCTGCACCTCTCAGCTTTGCTCTTCTCTGCAATCGCTTTCTTAGCCAGGCTCTTTCAAAATGGGTCACATAGCAGGGGGATCACCAGGACCATTTCCAGGTCCTTCCTCGCGGCAAATCCAGCTTGAGACATGACTCTTCCACAACAGTTCCAAAAATATGCAAGGAATTGAGCCCAACAAGCTGGCGGGCCTGGCCTGAGTTAGGCACCCAGAGGAATAGCCGTCTGATGCACTGTGGCCAGGACGTATCTGACGTGCTGAGTTGAGCCCCCGGGAGCTGGCTATGTGTCTTGTCCCAGCTCCACGCGCCATGGCTTCACCTTGGAAACTTGACGTTGGCCATGGTGGCAGTATTTACACCATGGAAATAGGCAAATGTTGTAAATTGAGGCTATTTTTCTTAGACATATTGGTTGTTAGACACTAACCACCACATCCCTAGTCCTATAACCACTTCTAAAGTCAGGGAATGGGGACAAACCCACCAGAACTCCAGCACTAAGAAAGGGGGAGGAGTGGGTCCCCAAGGGGCAATCAGGATATTGTTACTGAAAGGATGAACTCTGGGTGGTGTCCTCTACCCTGCATTGGTTATATTATCACATCACATCACATCACATCACATCACATCACATCACATCACTTCACATCACATCACATCACATTGTAGTTGGAGACCCACAACAAGCTAATGGCTCTAAAATAGCCCATCACCTTTATAAAAGCTGTTTGGGTTTATTTGTCTCATTATCACCAATTTCTCTGATTAGGGGGCCCCTTTTTCATCAAACTGGTTAACTTCCCAATGTCTTTGGAAACTAGTGGACCAGAATACAGACACACAAGATAAGGGGACTAAGAAGGAAAGTATTATTAATATGTAGATCTGTTACTGTGTTGGTGGCTGGGAAAAAAGTGATTCTTTTGAGTTTCCCCTCTCCCTTGAATAGCAATTTAAAAATATCTAAAATGAAGAAAGTGTTGATTTTGAACCAACTGATATGCCTGCATATTTTTATTTTGACTTTTAGCCACGAGATAAGTCTTAAAATCAGAGAAACAATACATGTCCTGTATCCTTTAGGCTGAACATTATATGTTAGTTTCTAACACTTTCATGAGCTGTGATTAACTTCGGGCCTTTGACATGTTAAGATTTTAAACCTTTAGGTCTGCAACTCCATCTAGTTCTGTGGCATGTGTGGGGCAGGGGGAGAAGGAAAAGCAAAGCAAAGCAAAGAACAATAAAAAACTCATTAATTTCAAAGCAGGGGTTTTTTTTTGTCTTTTGTTTTTGGCAACTCAGGCCAATAAAGTATATTCTTGACCATGTTTGAAAAGGGTCTGAAAATGTGAACTTCATGAAGATAAAGTCTCTGCTTTGCTCACTGGTGTAGAGTAAGTGCTCAGTGATTATTTGCTTACTATGAATTTAAAAACCTGACAATGATGACACAGGTACATTTCTTTCTCCTTCTGCATCCTCGTAAACCCGCCCGGAAACTGACCTTTTGCTCCACAGCCCAGACCACAAAGCTACGTAGCCATCTGAAAGGTCCTGTGCTTGTTCCTGCCCTGTCCCCCTCCCTCGGCCCCGCACTGCAGAATTAGTTAGGGCGACGTGCCTGCCACTTGCAGGAACGGAACCTCACCAGTCTTCATGGATATCTGTTATACTAAACACTGTACGGCATGCAAAGTTACTCTATGTTCTCTAACGGGAAATTTTTATTTTCTGAAGACAGACAAATTTATCAAACATCCAGGGCTCAAACACTGAGTGTAATTATGTGTGGCCACTAAACACCTCATAAGGCACGCGCAAAAAGAGCACTCTGTGAATGCAGCGTAAGTGTCTGGCGGCGCTCTTGGCTGTTGGGGGTTTTAAACACAAAGACACGTCCGTGCTGAAGGAAGCACTCACCCCACAGAGGTAAGTGATGGTGTTGAAACATGATTATGGGCTTCAGTGCAGAGGAGAGGAGCTTGGGGACAGTGGGCGGGAGCCAGGTCCTGCAGGGACACTGTGCTATACGCTACAGCAGAACTCAAAGGACACCCACATGGAACGGCACGTCACCTCCCTCAGTGACTGAGAAAATCTGAAGCAGGGATGTGGGAAAGAGTTTGATTCAAGAAGCAAAGCTGAGGAGCAGATGGGACCAAGGAGAGATTGACGAGGAAGCCGCTGGGGTCGGAAAAGCTTTGCATGGCTCTTGGTCAAAACCCATCTTTGCCACAGAGCACCCCCTCCCCCACTGACCCCCTGCAGGGGCAGCAAGTTGTAGGCAAGATCCTAGAGAAGCTTCTGGAATGAGAAGCGGCAGAAGGTTTCGTGGCTGTCACTAACCGTGGGACTCAGAGCTCAGCATCGGGAGTGTGGGTTTGGGGCCAGAGGGCGGTTGTTTGAATCACACTGGTGTTGATATCCGTGTGGCCTCCTTTGCAAAGGGGGACGACAACCCTCCCTGCAACAACCCTCAACTCACAGCTGCTGAGAGAGCAGAAGGCATTGGTGCAGGGTGCTGGGCGTGCTGTGAGTCCTCAGTAACCGGTCAGGGCTGTCACCACCAACGGGGCATTCCAAACCCTCCCTCTCACTAGTGTCTTCCAAATCATCATCAGGACTTTGGAATTAGACTGTGTTTGATCTTTGTTATTTTACTTCTTTGAACTTTGGTCTGTTCATCTCTAAAGGTGGACTAATACCTATAACTCAAAAAATGTGCCCAGTACTGAAACTCCGTATGTTAATAACCAGTGAGTATTGACCTCCCAACCAGTAGGCCACATGTACAGCTATCTTTCCTAGAGTCAAGAAGAAAAATCTGGTGCATTCAGATTCACTGGCGTGGCCCAGGTGAGGCCTGCCCAGGTGGGTGCAGTGAGAGTCTGGGGGCAGTCCAGTTTGCATGGGGCGATGCCTTAGGTTAGGTGGTGTGCGCTTTCTGTCAGCAGTGAGAGCATATGACTCTGCAGCGAAACAAAACAGCCCCAAACCTAAGGTTTCTCGGGCTTGTCTCAGAAAGACGCTCAGAGCTGCAGACTTCCTCTGTGACAGTGGTGTCCTCAGTTACCTTCAGTTCCTGAGGGGAAAACCAATGTCCCTGCTGACCGGTCACAGCCCCTTGTCCTCCGACGGCAGACTCAGGCAGTGGGCCAGATTAGGCACCTGAAGGAGACCCTAGGACGAGGCTGGTTTTGAAATGATTTCCCCGATGTTACCCCTTAGCTACCCAGTGTCCGAGACCTTGAACGGAGCCTGTTGGCAAAGGTGTAACCATTGAAAATTTTTCACAAACAGAGACTGGAAACAGAAACTCACACTCTCCTGGTTTTAGATTGTTTGGTGTTGTTCAGACCATTGAAGACTGTGGGTCAAGTACATTAGTTAGAATAATATAGTCAAGGATTTAAGGGATTTGGGTCCGGTTTGGAGCCCTTCCACTACCTCTGGCTTGACCAAGCTCAGTTCCTCAATCTTCTGGTTTCTTCCTCCACCTGTTCAAGCCGCCTCTGGCCACACGCTGAGTGCCATAGCCGGACGAATAAATTAAATAATGGGCTTTCTATCGCCACTGAGAATGCAGTAAATTGCTCTTCTGTGGGATCCATTAGCTTGACTGAGAATATTAGCCCAGGATTCTGGTCTATGATGGACTATAAGGAGTAGGGTAGCATCAATTCTGATACCTTGCTGTGCCCCTAAATGACTCGACAACAGATAAAGGGTACAGGGGAGAGAGGGCGAAGCAAGGACAGAAGAGAGGGCTGGGGGAGTCCAAAGAAGAGAGAAAAGATGATGGGCTGGAGGACGCTAGGAAAGGGGGAGGCCTGAGTGGAGACAGGCAGAAAAGAGATAGGAGTGGCGGGGAGAAAAACGGGACGGCCACTGAGTGAGAAGAAGAACAGGGTTTGAAACGAAGATTCTGATCAGACAGCCGGTCATTGGGGTCCAGTGGGAGGTATGGAGAAGGGGGTAGAGCTGAGGGGCAGGCAGGCTTGTTTCAGAAAGAGAGGGTTTGCTACTGTCCTGGTCCTTCTGGGAGCTCTCTCCACATTCCCGAGTCTCCACCTCCTCAACCCTCGGCTGCTGGCTCTGTGAGTTAGCTTTAAGACCATGAAGCATTTCACGTCTCAAAAGTGTAAGAAACTTGGCAAGATCCTTCAGGTGAGAGGTCTTAAAGGCCCAGGGAGTTAATGGGTGGTCTGCTGGGGAAGGGCCATTCCTCGGTGCTCCTAGTCAAACAGTCAGCGCCGGCACGTAGGCCAGCAGACGATGGGCCAACGAGAAAAGGAATAAAGGAGAATAAGACAATTTTATAGGCGTCTTAGTGATACCTGCTTACTCCTCAGTCCTCTACGCTTCACCCACTAAGGATAACAGGCATGAATAATCATCTCACACCCTCACATGGCCCCCAGGCAGGCTCATCTGTCTGCTTTGATCAATTTAGGAGTGGTAATGGAAAACTATAATAATAATGGCCGCAGCTAACATTTATTGCTTACTCTGTAGCAGGCTCATCCACCCTGCAGTCTTCCAAAAGCGATTTGGGGTGATTTACAATTAAAGACACATTATAAGAGGAGGGGAAAACTATGCATACATACCTTGGCTGAGAAAAACTGTAGCAAACTGAACACTTTCAGCGGTAAGCGGTTTTAAAGAGAGTAACTCTTTTTTCTCTCCACCATCCTGTGAAATAACTACCTCTAGTGACCCCTCTTTGTGGAGGAGGAAACTGGGAGAACTCGCATTTGACCTGACGTCCTTGGCTTGCCTTCAAAGGTCAGTAAGAAAGAAAGGAAGAAAAGAAGGAAGGAAGAAAGAAAGAAAGAAAGGAAACTTTGTAGGAGACTGGCTACTTATTTTCAACAATAGCAACTCTAAGCTGTTCACCAGAAAAAAAAAATGTATTCTGCCTGCCACCAAAAGATGGCCAAAGCGATGCTGTGCAGTGTCTCTCCCGGCATGGAGCTCGGAACACTGCTCCGGTACAGGCCCTCATGACCAAGTGCTCTCAGAGCTTCCTCAGAATCACAAACACTTGCTCCTAAAGCAACTCCGTGATTCCTTGCACTTGGTAATGAGACTTATGAAAATCTTCATTTTCCCTCTTCTCACTTGACTGTGAGGAAGGTTGGAACCAAGTGTAGTGCTCAAATACTCTTGTTAGTCTCAGTGAGAATTTCTTCTTCTTCTTTTTAATATTTGTATTTCATGACAAACCACCTAAGGCTCTTTGGAAGGAAGCACAGTATAAACAAACAAAAGACAAACAAAATACAATTCTGTTGGGACCATGCTAGGGACCTAATACTTGACCAAAATAGTTTACATAACACCCTGAAAACTCTTTATCCCAAGAAGAGTATTCTAAACAAGAATTCTGGGCAGACACTATTGTTCATGGTGTTTATCGAATTTTTTATGCCTCTCAAATAGCATTCCACACCACTTTGGGCAAAGAACATCACATCTAGAGAAAATTAGCTGATTGCTCTCATATGTCTTCTTGTTACAGGGATCTAATTAACATTTTGAATCTTATCCAAAGCTGTGCTCTAAAATAACCCAATTTAAATCCACATTTATCAGTCAGGCTTAAAATGAAGAATAGTTTCCCTCATTCCAACTGTTCACTGGTGAGCGACTATGCTTAATTTGTAGATTTTTATTTGGTTCCAAAATTTCTTTCAGGAACAAAGCCATATGGTGTCCCCCAGACTGACAAGCACTCCACTCCATGTTCTACCACCTGCCCTGGGAAGCCTGTTAAGAGCCAAGATGTAATTTAATAACAAAACCCCATCATGTCATGTTTGCTATTTTTGTGTGATCAATCCTTTCAAAGAACAAAGCCTTTCATTTCTAGAACTTTCCTTACAGGTATGATTTCCTCTGCCTCAGCCTACTTGATTTTAGTAATTTAGCAGTTTGACTATAATGACTCCATTTTATTTCTTCGTTCTACTCCTCAGAAGCATTTTTTTATTTTATTAAATGTATTGGGGTGGCATTGGTTAATAAAATTATATAGGTTTCAGTGTAGAATTCTGCGACACATCCTCTGTATATTTCATCATGCATTCACCATCCAAAGTCAAATTTCCTGTCACCATATATTTGACCCCCTTTACCCATTACTGCCTCCTCTCCACCCTCCTTTCCCTCCAGCAAAAACAAACAAACAAAAAAAGACGAACAAATAAAAACTCATAGACACAGGTAACAAAAGCATTTACTTTAGGTGTTCAAAATGTTCAACTGGATAGAGCCGGTCATCGGGGCACTGGCAGGGACCCTGTGTTACTGTGAAGCATTTTCGTCCAGGGAGCGAACTTTGTAATCAATGTGCTGGCAGGTATTTTTGTTGTTCATTTTAGTCACATTATCAGCAGGGACAAGTTATTTCAGAAAAGAAGCCTCATTTTGCCAATTTAGACATGGCTTTGGCATTTCATGCAAAGGTCTCTGAAAAACAGACATTGGCCTTGGTGCTGGTGCATCACATAAATTGCAAATGAAACAAACAAGCCGGCCTCTTACTGAAGGTGTGGTTGCAGAGCCCCGTGACTCTGCGTGCCAGGGACTTTATCTGGCACATTTCTGAACTTTGCAAAATTAATTGTGCTGAAGAGAACATCATCAAACGCGTCCGGCATACAGAGTAAACATCTTCAAACCATGATTCTGCGCCATCAAACGCTCTCCAGCTAATTTCATTTGGTGCATTACTCTGGGAGAAAATCGAGGCCAAGTGAAACTGCGGAAATGGGAACAATGCAGGGAGGAAAAATCTCACCCCATTAAAGGAACCGTTTCTTCTCCGCACAAATAAGCCCACCACGCCTTGGAGGCAAGACTAGAAGGCTCCAGGATATTCTTAGAACGCCCCGCGGGCCCTGTAGTGCCGAGGGAGCCTCGTACCAGGGAGGAGGAAGGTGGCCTCAGAGGCAGCGCCCGGGCCCTAGGAGCAATTTAGGTATATGTAATAAGACCCCCTCCCCGCCCCACTCCGAGGCGCAGAAGCTGGTTTTCGTGTGTGTTTAGAGAGGAAGCTAAAACAAGGCGCCACGTTTTCCTCCTCGCTATGCACCGTTTGCAAAGCGCATTAACAGCGTGTGGGCAGGCGTTCTCCTTCCCGCGGGGCCTCCTCGCGCTAGGCCGGCCTTGCGTGAGGATTTGCACCGGCTCGCCGCTCCGCTCTCTCCGGCTCTCCCATGACCTTCGGAGATTGGCCTCCGATTCGCCTCCCCGCGGAAGCACCCATCTTGGCGCT